>WNWK01029503.1:0-24355 GCA_009830355.1 Cherax destructor
AAGGTCCATGTGTCAGAGACTAAATTTAAAACCGATTGGTTATCATTTTTCTGTGGAGAGTCAAGCCCTGATAAGGTGCCTACTGCTTATGTTTTCAGGCCATGCTACCCTAAGAGCCAGTACTTATCAGGACCCCTATCTTGTTTTTACTATCCTGTGTTATTTCTCACTGGGTTTTCCCCTGCTCTAACCCAAACTCCTTGTTTTTCTCCCTTCTCCTATGACTATCATTTCTTTTATCCCTTCCACTATTAAATGAGCAGGTGGTGGCAGATACTCCCAAGAGAATAGACCGCTACCGTCTATTTTCCCATATTCCAGTAATGTTCCCTTTATTTGATCTCTATATTCCCATATTTGTTTGTATCCACTCCAAGTCTCTACCTGAGGGAATAGACAACATGGCATCGTCTGGTGCTCTGTCGACCCCAGGGTGGGGCTGGGGTGGTATTTGCCGCATTTCAGGAGGGGGTGACGGTGTGACAAGGTAACCATGAGGTTACGGTTTTGACAAATTTTTGACTTATGGGGATGTGAATGGAGGTATGTATAAGAGGGGGGTTATGAAGTAGAAAATTATATAATGAAGTAGGAAAAAAAAAGGGAGGAAGTTAGAGGTGGCTTTCCTTAGGTATTATATTATCTGTGAGTTTGTATGATTTTTTGAAGTATAGAGGACATACTTCATGGGTGTAAAGGTTTTGATGTGTATGGAGGTAACAGTAACTGTTTTTTAGATGTTTATGAGAGAATAAGTTTTTTTTGGTTTCATAACAGGGTGAGGCTTATTTTAGATAAATACAAGTCATTGGGGTTTTGTGTGTTTTTGTGGTGTGTTGCAACATGTGGTATAATACTTTTGTATTTATGGGACAAAAGTAGAATACAGTATTCTGTTGAATACATAGTTGGTTTCTTCAGTAGAGGAGAAATGTGTAGTATATGATGGTAAGGTATTTTACCTAGATAACTAATTATAAAAGTTATAAGAAGTGGTGTAATGTTAATTTTTAAATTAAATGGAGAAATTCACTGCCTGGTGTGTGGGCTTGATGATGGATTCTTGTATTATTTTAATTTGTATGTATGTTTTGGCTACAAAACTGTAAATTTTTCCTGTTGGTTAATAGGTTCTTTTTCATGTGTACACACGTATTTTTTTATATATTCATGCATGAGTTTTTCTGGACTGTTTTTGGGTTGTCTTGTTTTATTAAGGGTTACATGATTTTAGTGTGATCAGTAGCTCAAATTTTAAGTTTTTTTTTGTCTTTACAGATGAGAGAAATGTATGTAGGGGTATCGTTAGGATAAAATGGGGGGATAAAAGGGGGAAGGGGTCTTTTGTATGAGATTCTGTGATCTCAAGAAATGTTTTCAGTTTTCATTGGTAGATTTTCTAAATTAGGTTTTTTTTTTTTTTTTATTAGGGAAGTTGAGAGGTTGAGCTGGTTTTGTAATGATATGTGTATATTATTAATGTCTGTATGTTCAGTTGGGGTTATGTTGTGTATGGTATGCTCCATTTCATTTTGTTTTAATTATAGTAGATATGTTCTGTGGAATAATGGAAGAGTCTGAGGACATGTTTTTCAATTTGCTTTGTCACTGTACAAGTTTTTGTAATTTTCATATATTAGCAGTTCATTCATGTTAATGTATAAAGATAGTTCTATTTATTACAAGGAGACTATTTAAGTGGCCTTATGTGTTTGTATTATAACTTGTTTTGTTAAATTTTGTTTAGTCTTTAAGTATTTTGGAAGCATAGTGATATGTTGTCCTTTATTTATGTACATACTGTACCAGTTGATAGTCATTTACTGACTACTAAAATGTATTCCTGTTTTCTAAATAAAATATAAAAAAAAACTATTGTATTTTTGTCAATATATTTTGTTTTTAAATAAAGTCTTCATATAATAAAGAATATAGGGGATGGTAGGAGAAAGCAATATTGAAACAGCTTCAGGGAGAACCTTGAGTTTTCTCTGAAGCAAGTTTACTCTTTTCTCTGAGGATGAGGGTCCCCAGGACAGTTCCAGAGGTGGAAAAAGTAAATGTTTTCAGATATTTGGGAGTTGACGTGTCAGCGGATGGGTTTATGAACGATGAGGTTAACCATAGAATTGATGAAGGAAAAAAGGTGAATGGTGCGTTGAGGTATCTGTGGAGACAAAAAACGTTATCCATGGAGCCAAAGAAGGGAATGTACGAAAGTATAGTGGTACCAACACTCTTATATGGGTGTGAAGCATGGGTTGCAAATGCTGCAGCGAGGAGGAGGCTGGAGGCAGTGGAGATGTCCTGTCTAAGGGCAATGTGTGGTGTAAATATTATGCAGAAAATTCGGAATGTGGAAATTAGGAGAAGGTGTGGAGTTACTAAAAGTATTTGTCAGAGGGCTGAAGAGGGGTTGTTGAGGTGGTTTGGTCATTTAGAGAGAAGATCAAAAGTAGAATGACTTGGAGAGCGTATAAATCTGTAGGGGAAGGAAGGCGGGGTAGGGGTCGTCCTAGAAAAGGTTGGAGGGAGGGGGTAAAGGAGGTTTTGGGCGAGGGGCTTGGACTTCCAGCATGCATGTGTGAGCGTGTTAGATAGGAGTGAATGGAGACGAATGGTTTTTGGGACCTGACGAGCTATTGGAGTGTGAGCAGGGTAACATTTTGTGAAGGGATTCAGGGAAACCAGTTAATATATTTAGTTGGACTTGAGTCCTGGAAATGGGAAGTACAATGCCTGCACTGTAAAGGAGGGGTCTGGGATAGTGACAGCTGGGAGGTACTATTCTCAGCTGTCGTATCTGAGCGCCTCTGCAAAGACAGTGATTATGTATGAGTGTGGTGAAAGTGTTGAATGATGATGAAAGTATTTTCTTTTGGGGATTTTCTTCTTTTTGGGTCACCCTGCCTCGGTGGGAGACAGCCGACTATTGAAAAATATAATATATATAATATATATATATATATATATATATATATATATATATATGGTGTGTGTGTGTGTGTGTGTGTGTGTGTGTGTATATATATATAGGTAGGTAGTAGGTTGGTAGACAGCAACCACCCAGGGAGGTACTACCGTCCTACCAAGTGAGTGTAAAAAGGAATCCTGTATTTGTTTTACATGATGGTAGGATTGCTGGTGTCTTTCTTTGTCTCATAAACATGCAAGATTTCAGGTACGTCTTGCTACTTCTACTTACACTTAGGTCACACTACACATACATGTACACGTTTATGTTTACACACTCATCTGAGTTATTTCTTTGATTTTATCTTAATAGTTCTTGTTTTATTGTTTTTTCCGTTCATATCCATGGGAAAGTGGAATAAGAATCTTTCCTCCGTAAGCCATGCGTGTTGTAAAAGTCAACTAAAATGCCGGGAACAATGGGCTAGTAACCCCTTTTCCCGTATAACTTACTAAAAAGAAAAAGAAGAAAACCGTCAAAGTGGGATGTTTGAATGTGCGTGGATGTTGTGCAAATGATAAGAAAGAGATGATTGTAGATGTTATGAATGAGAAGCTGGATGTCCTGGCCTTAAGTGAAACAAAGATGAAGGGGGTAGGAGAGTTTCAGTGGGGAGAAATATATGGGATTAGGTCAGGAGTTTCAAACAGAGTTAGAGCTAAAGAAGGAGTGGCAATAATGTTTAAGGATAAGTTTTTTTTTTTTTTTTATTTTATTGAAATCTGCGTATGCAAACATCATGACGTAGTTATTACCTTTTACATAAGAATTTCCCAATACCAAAACAACTACAAGCAACTTCCCCACACCAAATGCTTAGTACCAAATATAATATTACATCACACTCCATGATTCCTTCCTTTTCGCTATAACAGACGAATATATACCAACCAATCAATAAGTTCTACGTGAACGCTTCAAGGCACACCAGAAACAACTACAATCTCATCCTTGTACAGCACTCCCCCCATTCCTCCAAGAGCGTTCACGCATGGTTATGCCATAAGACAAAACATAAAACCACGAAACAATGACCACACAAGGAATGAATACAAATTACCCATGACACAATCGTATATAAAAAACATATATACCTTCCCAACCATGGGATACATTAAACACAATATATACCTGACAACTACATATCCTTCCTATTTCCCCAAAAATTCTTGCAACCACCAAGCCCCATATACTTAAGGCCACCTTTAGTATACTTCTGATCTATACACAATAATATGATATAACAAATATAGACAAGAAGAGGTATACACTTCTTATAAAGAACTACCCATATACCCCACATGCATACCCCCCCCTTGGACACAATCCGCAAACAAGAAAACATAACATGAACCACGCACACACACACACACACACACACACACACACACGCACACACACAAAATGTTACATATTTCTTATATAATAATCTCTGCATTTCAACACAAAACACAGAAAACACAAACATAACAAAAATAACTTACTCCAATAATGACCTTACACAGAAGGCCCAAAATAGATGAACATCAATAATTATACAATCCATGTATGCATCTTTTCCAAAATCGGAACCAACCTTCGGCACAGAAGGTTCTCATACTCAGAGATGTACTGAAGCACAAACTACCCCAGCCTCTTCCCCACTGATCTACACCCTCCCCACCTAACGGCCTTCCACCTAAGAACCCACCTAACCCCCCTTACCTATCATCTACACATTCCCCACTACTTTACCCATCCCCGTTCACCACCCCTGTAAGGGGTTGGGAGCAGTAGAAGGATTGAATACTATGTTTGTTTGGTTCAACCCATCCCCCCTCCTTCCCCCACTAACCTCTCCCCTCCCCACGCCCCTTAACCCATGCACTGTCATCTCTCGATAAGGCTGCGAGAAAGCCCCATCCCAAGCCCTACCATATAATTCCCTATTCCTACACTTAGTCCTATAAAAGCCGCTCCCAATGCCCCAATACGTGCCCCTCCTCCTCTTCCCTACAACTCCATGAAATATAAACATAATCTAATACCAAATAAGACAACCCTGCGTATGCTGTCCGAAACTGCCCAGATCCAAACTCAGCGCCCTCAGAACCGAAACCTCCTTTCACCTGTCGTAACACCCCCAAACCATTCTCTCACCTCCTGCAAACCATCACAAAAATAAACGACATGATATGCCGTTTCCAGCTCGCCACACCTACCGCAAACCCCATCGGCTACCAACCCCATGACGTATAATTGAGCTCTAGAAGCCAAAACCCCTGCAAAAACCTATATCCTACCTCTCGCACCCTAGGATGTAACTTTAGCTTTGAAACTACCTCCATATTCCTTGCCAATCATACAGGGATAAACCCTCTCCTGCACCTCCCTCCCTCCAAGCCCAACCTATCCAACCTACTAACCCTACTCGTCCCTCGGCTCTTTCATCACCATTAACCCTCGTAAAATTGCCTCACATACCAAAATATCCTTCCTCCCCACCACCTGCGCACCTCCTTCATTACTAACCCCACTCTTCTTCCCCCCCCTCCTCGCATCAGAAATTCATGCCTCACAAACACACTTCATAATATACACCTCAACGGTATCAACCCTATCCCTCCCCACCTCATCTTGGTTTCCACTACCTCCCTACTTAGCCAGTGTCTCCCATGCCCCCATACGAACCTTAAAACATTACTCAACAAACGTTGCACACCCACCTCCAAGAGAGGATATACCACCGCCCTAAACCATAATTTGCTATACACCAACACATTTATAACAATAACTCTTTGCAGTAATGTTACCTCTCCCACTCCCCAGCCCCTCAACCTTCCAATTGCCGCATCCACCACCGTCCTTGAATTCACCTCCCGCATCTGCACTAAAAACTATACCGCATATCTTAATCATTTCTACACAATTCCAACCCCTCCGCGACCCCAACGTTCCCCAAGACCAACTTCCTACCTCCAATAAATTAGACTTCCCCCTATTAACCCTCATCCCTGTTCCCCTCCCAAAACATTCTATCAAATCATTCAACTTACTCAATTGCCACTCCTTCCTAACCAACACCGTGGTGTCATCAACATAACCAACCATACCACCCACCTCCTCCCTCTCCTCAGACCCACCCCTCAACCCCGCCTCTACCAATCTGTAAAAAGGATCCTGCAAAAGTGCGAAAAGGATCTGCAACAGAGGACAACCCTGTCGCAGACCCCTCTGCATTTCCACTGCCCTTCCCACCTTCCCATTAATCTGCACTCGTAATAACGCACCTGCATACAATGTTTCGACCCATTTTACCACCCCTTCCCCAAAACCCTGCCTCTCCAATATTGCTAATAACATTTCTCGATCAACCCTGTCATATGCTCTCTGCCAATCCAATCCTAACACCTCCCCCTCCTCACTTTCCTCAATAAACTGCTTAATTCGCCGATGCCCTGTACGAATACTCCTTCCAGGCACCCCAAATTGACCCTCATGCAAAACTCCACCTAAACCCCTCTTGATCTTATTTGCCAAAATCTTTGCAAAATTTTGTAATCTGCCGTAACAAAGCCAGACCCCTATAATCACTTAAGCCCTCAGGAGAATCACCCTTCGCCACTAATACTACTACCCCAGTCCTCATTGATTCCCCCATGAAACCATCCTCCTCAACCCATTAAACAACCTCACGAGAACCCTTTTAAAACCTCCCAATGAGTTACATACAAATCCCCGGCAACCCATCGATCCCAGGTGACTTCCCAATCTCAAACCCTGCACGGCTTCCCAAACCTCCTCCTCCAAAATCTCTGCCCCGCACTCTCTTCCCTCCTCCACACTCAAGAATCTCCCTATGCCCTGCAATAACCCTTCTCTGTCCACCTGATTAACCTTCCCTTCCTGTATTGAACACGAAACCAACCTTCCGCTGCCCCCATGCCCTCCGCGTTCTTAAAACCTCCCTCCTGATACCCATCCACCCCCTCCACTTTCAAAGACGAAATTAACATCCCTCCTACGTTTCTCAAAAGTCCTTAAAACCACCTTTGAAGCCTTATTTCCCATAAAACCTCCTCCATACCACTCCTAACCCGTAAAGCATGAAAACGTTCCTCTTGTAAATCCCGTAACATACCCTCAATTCCACTACCTCTGCCGTTCTCCTCCCCCCAATCCCCGCCTGACAATCACGTAACAACCCCTCCAAATATTTCTGATACCCAAGCCTACTCCTGCTACCTTCCTACCGACCCACCCATAAAACTTCCTAATTTCCTCTTTCCCCTCTCCATCCACCATCTGACAATCCCATTTGACACCACCACCCCCTTCCACACCCTCCCCACCACTCTTCGAACATCTCAGCCCCCTTCCCTCTACAATAATCTCGTATTAAATTTCCAATAACTCTTATACACACTCACTGCCCCGTCCCACCCCCCTTCAAACAACACTCCCTTATGATCCGAAAAACCCACATCGACACATTCCACCATCTGAACATCCACCGCCCTTGTCACATATATTCTGTCCAGTCATGCTGCATAATCCTTCCTCACAAAGGTATATTCCACCATTTCTCCCCGTCCCCCCACCACGTCTACCACTCCCACTGCCCTCAACACACCCCTCAATGACCCTAACACACACACCCCACCCCGTGGCTCGACGTCTCTAATCCAAATCACACAATTCCAATCTCCAGCAATTATAGACACTTGAGGCAAACCTCGGACAGCATACACCAACTCATTGTTTACAAAATCATCCTTTAGTCTCCTATTGCTAATAGCTGGCATATATACTCCCAGGAAACTCACCTGTACTCCACCCCAATCCCTGTTTACTCTAACTATTCTACCGCCCACATCCTCCCAAGACTCTAAAGTGAATGGACTTAACTCACTGACTCCTACCAGCACCCCCCCTTTAAATGCCCGTGCATCACACGCAAAAATCCTATACCCCTTTATTGCTAGCTCATTACCCTTCCTATAATTATGCTCTTGACAAAAGAAAACATCAACTTTCTACCTCCGCAAAGTTACCTCCACCCATTTACATTTCGCCTCATTCCTGAGGCCATTCACATTAAATGTTACACACCTGAAACGTAAGACTGGGGTTTGCCCTTTGGCTTCAGTACTCTCTTTTTCATTATCATATGTCCTTCCCCATCCTTCCCCCTCCTACCCCTCCCATCCTCCTTTACTTCCCTAGCACCCCCAGTACCCTTTGACCTACCTCCTTTCCCCTGCACCACATCTGCCCACACTTTTTTCCCAGGCCTTTGTGCAGCTGTCAACAAGTCATTTTCAGACTCCTCCCCCGGCCTTTTCCTGGACTCCCCTTTCTCCTCAACTAACTCCATTTCCTCTTCCCTATGAACCTCTGCTACTACCACAGATACCTGAACGTTATTCACTTCCCTACACATATCATTCTCAACAACAGCCTCATTTTGATCATTCTTGAAATCACCTCGCCCCAAAACAGAAACTTCTTCTATCGACAAATTATCTCCCTGTATGAACTCTCGTAGGTCCTTCAAAATCTCTGCCTCCTCCCCATGCATCCCCTGATGATCAGCAACAGACGCCGTACTATGTTCCTCTGATGTCACAGACGACACATTACCCTCGCCTCCCATCTGCCCTTCCACCTGCTCCACCTCCTCGCTCCACGACTGACGCACCATGCCCTCCTGCCCGTCGTCCACACGTCGGTCTTCTGTCAGAATTGTTGAAGCCTCCTTGGGTCTCACGTCCTCGTCCCCACCTCGCCTCACTTCCGTCTTCCTTCGATTACAGTCTGCCACCAGGTGTCCCTGCTGTCCACATAACCGACAGGTTCGAACCTGCCCAACATATGTAACATACACCTGCGTGCGAAAACCAGTCATTATTATATAAGAAGGGATATCCTGACGTAACGTCATCTTGACAGAATACGTCCCCTCCAACATCCCAGCATAGGGCCCATTCGCCCACCTGCCAACAGTTACTGCATGAACAATGCCATATTTCTGCATGGCTTCAGTAATGTCACATTCTCCGCCTCAAAAGGCACATTCTTCAGCTTCACCCACTTGTAGGTGGCTGAGACATCATGGACACATACCTCAAGGCCTGATAACACCACCAGCTGCTTGTCCTGAAACGTATCCACGATCCTATGATACGCCGCCGAACACGCAAACTTCACAAACAGCCTCCTCGCTCCATTAAGGGATATCCCGTATAATTCGGAATGGTCCACTCCCAGCACATCACGCAGAATCGCAGGTAGAACAATATCCGCGTTGGACGGGTACACTGCTCCCTGTAGAATCTCAATTCCAACACTATTAACCCTCCTCCTGTAGCCCTCCGCCATGACAGTGAAAATAAAATTTCACGATGCGGCCACCAGAGGTCACGACGAGCACCCGCACACAACCAGGGCTGGGTGTTGAATGCTAAGGATAAGTTATGGCAGGAAAAGAGGAAATATAAATGTATCAATTCAAGGATTATGTGGTGTAAAATAAGGGTTGGATGTGAAAAGTGGGTTATAGTAAGTGTTTATGCACCTGGAGAAGAGAGAAGTGTAGAGGAGAGAGAGAGATTTTGGGAAATATTGAGTGCGTGGGGAGTTTTGAACCAAGTGAGAGAGTACTTGTGGTTGGGGATCTCAATGCTAAAGTGGGTAAAAATGTTGTGGAGGGAGTAGTAGGTAAATTTGGGGTGCCAGGGGTAAATGAAAATGGGGAGCCTTTAATTGAGTGTGAGGGAAAAGTGGATTATAATGGGGAGTTAGGGTTGTTCAGACAGCTGGGGATCATTAGCGAGTTACAGCCTGTGCTTCCGTCTAGCGGGCTGGGGCAAACCCACAGTTCCGGGTTGTCTGATGTGTTTTAGTTGCTACTCCTGGTAGTAGTAACCTTACCTGGTGTGGGGTAGAGTTGGGAGAGTCACTTCACCTCCCCTCTTCTCCTGATCAGGTAGGGTGATCTACCAGGAGTATTTCTGGTCGGTGTTTTTTTTTATATGGTTACCAGTAATATCTTACATCTTTAAGTTGGCATAACACCCTTGCTTTCTTAAGTGTTATATCTGCTTAACTTGTGGTAACCAGTGTATTTTTTTTATTTATCAGCTCTGGTGCTGACCTGGTCAGCCGATACCGACGCCTAGATATAAAGGACTTAGATAATTTCGTCTACTCATCCACTTCTACGTCTTCATACTTACTGCAACAAAGTGGCGTAAGAGAATCCCTAACATCTGCCCAGGATAACCTTCACCATCTCATCAACACCTGAGACCTCTCCTGGGCCTTATATTCTCCCACCCTACATCTTATTTTTTTAATTAAAATTCAGAAAAATCTTTTCTTTATTATCTAAGAGTCTTTATTATTTTTTATTTATTTTTCCATTACTTTTTTGTTCAGGTGGAACACGTTCCTCTGACAATGGCGACCTTACAAGGATATGACTCTTGAAACAACATCTTTCTGATGGTTCACCTGTTCGTGAGTATAACATTTAAGATTGAAAAGGGTGAGTTAGTTAAGGTGTAAAGTCATTACTGGTAGTCTGGTGGACCTACCGTTGTTTGGTTCTAGGGTTGGGTTTAGAAGTTTGCCCATTTTTTTTGGACCTGGGGAACTTCCATAATAACCACTCCTGTGTGAATCTTTTTTATTTATCTCAGTGAAGGCTATTGAGCCCACAAGTGTTTCTTTCAAGTTGGAAATAGTATTTCATTTTCGTCTTTGGGAAGGTTGGAAAGTGTGTGGACGTAGTCCCTTTTTTGAAACTGTAGTTTCAGTTATTAGTTTGTTAGGACAAACTTGTTGAGTTTGACTCACGAAATCGTAATGACACGATTGCAAACAAACCATACACAGGTGGGGTTGAACCCGCGGTCAGAGTCTCAAAACTCCAGACCGTCGCGTAAGCCACTAGGCTTACGCGACGGTCTGGAGTTTTGAGACTGTGACCGCGGGTTCGAACCCCACCCGTGGTATTGTTGAGTTTGGTTTGTACAACATTTCTTTTCTTAAGATGGAGTCTTTAGATTTCTGGTTGAGGGCTGAAAAGGAAAAGGGGTTTTCTGGACAAAACCTATAGCTAAAATGGCTATAGAAGAGAAAAATGAGCAGGAAAGACTAGCTCAGGAAGAGAAAAAGGAACAGAAAAGACTAGCTCTAGAAGAAAAAAAAGAATATGAAAGGATAGCTAGAGAAGACAGAGTTCAGGCGAGAGAAGTAGCCTTCAAGATGGAGATTGAAGAACAAACTAAGCAGATGGAATTAGAACAGTTAAGGATTGAATTAGAAGCCAATAAGATAGGACTATCTAAACATAAAGTAGATGAATGAGTACTAGAGTACCCTACCCATGAATCTAATATTAATATCTTGTTACGATAATGGAGTTTGTTCACCGTGTGTATAGTGCATAGTATGTGCTTAGCCTGCGCATGGTATGCACATAGCATGTGTGGTGTATAGCGATGTGTCGTTCATATTGGGGGGGTTGTGCAGCATAGTGGTGTTATAGTGACGTGTTTCGTGGGAGGCAGTGACTGCCCAACTCCGTCTCACCTGCCTGCCTAATCACACATCCCCCACACCTCCCTATCCCCCACCGCCCATTATAAGGACGGGAGAACCCTCTCCTCCCCACACAACCACCATGAACCACATTCGGTATGTCATGTGCCATTTTCCCTACGGCCCTGACTTACCACACAGTTTGAGGTATGGCAGATGATGCAGCCAGCCAGCCACAAAGCCAGGGAAATGGTGCACCCAACAATGAAAGAAGAGGCACATGTCAGGTGTGGCACATGTCAGGTGTGGCACATGTCAGGGATGGCCTTATTCGTGCACACAATGGGTGTGCAGGATCACATAGGCCCCCAGCAGAGACCAGCCAACAGCCTCCACAGGCAGATGACAATTCCAATGGCAACCTCCTCTCTTGCGAAAACCTTCTCCAGGCATTCAAATCCACTGCTAGCAGTACCCTATCTCACATTCCTAAAGCAGATCTCCCATATGCAGCAGGGAAATTCTCAGACCTTCTTAAGCAGGTGAATGGAGGTTCCACCAATTTAGAAGCCCGAGGCACTATTAAAGCATGGTGCAACCTGCTCCTGTTTGGCAATGTCTGTCTTGCAGTTCCTGAAAGACGAGGCAAACTGCTAACCACTTCAGTCATCAAGGCAGTGCGCAACTACACAAGAACAGATAATTGTGTCCCTCTGCCCCACCATCGCAGGAATCACAGAGGTAGATCCAAGAAAAATTCCACTGAAAACGAGAAAATTTGCGCACAGGTTAGCAAAAAAATAGAAGGCAACACAGTGGGAGCAATCAGAATAATTACAAGTGACGACACTGTAGCTCCCAAAGTTGAGACCACAGCTCAAGCACTGAGACAAGCATCCGACAAGGGACACCATAGCCATCAACAACAACCCTGAGGGAGACCCCATCACTGAACAATTATTTTTTTAAGAATAAGGAGTCTATAAGGCGATAGCGTCATTTCCAGCAGGATCTGCAGGAGGTTACACTGGAATTCGACCACAACATCTCAGAGAGATGTCAAATCCAGTTCTCGGTGCATCTGCATCAATTCTCACCGAATTAACTTTCGTCAACAACTGCCTGCCTGGGCGAAGAAATTAAACTTTTCTTTTTTGGAGCCTCATTATGCACTTTGAAGAAGGGTGGGGGGAATCAGACCCATTGCTGTTGGTAACACCCTTCGCCGTCTCGTTGTCCAAGCAGCTGTAAGAAACATTCGCCAAGAAACTGCCAGTTTACTCCAGCAACATCAACTGGGCTTTGGGGTCTCTCAAGGCAGTGAAGCCGCAGCTCATGCACCAAGAGCCTACATCAGGGACTTGCCAGAAGACAAGGCCGTAGTCAAACTTGATTTTAGAAAAGCCTTTAATATGGTGAAGAGAGATATGGTCTTGCTGGCCGTTCGGGATCGCTTCCCCAGTCTTTTTCCCTTCATTTCAGCTGGCTACAGCAAACCCTCAATTCTTTTGTTTGGCGAACATTAAATTCCCTCATCAGAGGGTGTTCAGCAGGGTGATCCACTCGCTCCACTTTTCTTCTGTTTGGCAGTAAGAGAACTTCCAGCCTATGCAGCGAGCTCAACATTTGGTACCTGGATGATGGCACTCTGGCAGGTACTGAAGAGTTCCTGTTAGAGGACCTACAACTGGTGAAGACACAGGGAGAAGCCTTAGGACTCATTCTCAATCCCTCTAAGTGTGAAATCATCACAACGAACCAGGAAATAATGCTGTGCAAACAATCCACCCGGAAATCTTTACTACCACTCCATCCTCTTGGGAGCACCGCTGGGTCACCAGGCCATCGACATGGTCCTCAAGGACCTGAAGAGAATGGAGGAGAGAATAAGTGATCTTGATGCCCATGATGCCCTGTATCTCCTCACAAGGTGTCTTACTATGCCAAGACTCGCTTACTTCTTAAGGTGCGCACCCTCTTTTGACAACCCAACACTTGACGAGTATGATGCACACATGAGATCAACCTTTAAGAAGGCACTGAATCTGTCACTAGAGGATCGGCAATGGGAGCAGGCAACCCTCCTAGTGCGACTGGGAGGTATAGGGGTGCGCAAAGCAACGCAGGTAGCTTTACCTGCATTTCTGTCGTCACGTTTGGCTTCCAGTGGATTAGAAGATTGTCCCCTGTGAGGGAAAAGTCCATAGAAGGGAGTAATGAAAGTGTGAATATCTGTATGGTGAAAGTTGTGGTAGTCTGCTGGTTAAGGTAGAGTGAGTGTCTAGCTCCCGCTATTCCCCCCCCCCTCTTTCCACCCGGTGAGAGGTGAAGTGCGAGGCTCCGGCCACGGGAATATTCACTTGACTCGCCACTCCCAACACTACTGTAAGTACTCACAGCTACTCCTATCTTAATTTCTTTTATTAAAGAGCTTCACTCATTAGGTTTATTTGAGTGACATAATTATGCCCTGCCTTGCCTTAAAGTAAAGTACTTTAAGTCTCTCATCATGTCTTTTAAATAACTTATGCCTACCATGAGAGTGATTATTAGAGTAATTATGTCTCTTTCATTACAGCCTTCTGGACCAGCTAGGGTCATCTGTCACAAAGCAGAGTAGGTGCTGATGGAGGAAAGCCCAGTGGGGGCCATGAGATGCCACTACAAACCTTTAGTCTTCAACTGTGGTTCCTCTAGAACCAAACTACAACCTAGGCAACTACACGATTTATAAGTGGACGACACCTGAGTCCCTGCTACCTTGGAATAATAGGTTCCAACTTGGATTTGGAAACATCCATCAACCGAGTGATTTTTTTAAACCTCCGTCGACCGAGGGGTTGTTGACACAGCCTTCGATTCATCAACAACAGCAAGGAGTTCATAAAACAAGGAACAATTCGGAGCTTCCGTGTCAAGAACATCGACACGTTCACCTACCAACTAACATCTGTATAAATTAGCTTTGAGTACAATTGTTATTTATCTATTTCATTTTTCATTTTCTTTAAGATAGGATTGGAGATTCATGTTTATTTATTTATTTTTTCGTAAAACATTCTATTAAATAAAGTGCTTATCTTCGTTATTATTTATCTTTTCCATTTTTGTAATTTTCCTAAGGAGGAGCCAGCCTTGATTCATCTTGGCTTAAGATTGAACCAGGACTGAGTAATAAACCTTCACAAGTGGCGACCTAGCCAGGATTCAACTCCACCTCGAACAAGATTCGACGCAACTCGGACTGGAGCCTTCGATACCAGGACACATTATTGTAATTCCACCACCATCTATGCCGTGTTTACATCCCTCCCACAGACGGTTGCCACCATCCATAAGTACTCATTCTCTATGGTAGGACTACAGTACAGGTATTTAAAAGATTTGGTGATTGTTATAGTCTCTATTTTTTATGTTAGTCGAGTCGGGGCAGGATATATTCGTTAATTCTGCCACCTTTGTTTAGAGCTTGAAGATTATTTTAGGAATAGACTCTAGGGACCCGAGATTTTCCAGTGATAAATTTCTTCATTGAGTTCTTGTTTAGTATATCAAGGGAATTGTCAGAGGACACTCTTGATGGTGGTAGGAAGAGTGGATGGTCAAGTGATCCCATTCTCCTTACTGTTTGGTCAGAGCCTGGCATAGAACCCTCCGGTCATATATATACTGTTTAATCGAAGCAGGGATTGAACCCTCCGGGTTGGTTACAGTTGTAGCGGAGCAGGATTTGAACCCTCCGTTTTCTTTGGTCTGTTTAAGTTTCACCTAGTTAAGTTACCCCTGCCAGTATGGAGGAATGTAAGTTTTGGATGAATACCGGTGTGAGTTTAGGTATAACGGGGAAACATCTTGAATCTTTTATTTCTGCGAAGATTCAAGGAAAAGGAGAGAAAGAATTGAGCGAGAGGAGAAAGAGAGACAGAAAGAGAGAGGGAAGATAAAAAATAACGTTTTAACTTGATCGTGAGGAGAGAGCTAAAGTACGTGAGGAACAAGCTAGAGAACGTGAGGAAGGAGTTTTTTTTTTTTTTTTTTTTTTTTTTTAAATTCATTATACACAAATAAAACATTACAATAGTAAACTATAAAAATCCAAAAGACCAACAACAACTAACCAAAAACAGCCACATAGGAACAGTCTATGCACATGAAAGAGATTAATACATATCATAAAATACCAATTGTCTCCCCTACAAACCCTCCCCCACACTACATAAACCCCATGTTCATGATCAATTATTCAAAACAAAGTGCATACATATCCAGAATGGAGCACATTGAGCCATGTCCATCTTCAACAAACCTTTACCAATATCCTAGACATGCCATTACATATATTGATTTTTTCCAGGAAACCAATGATATATCCAAAACATGATCTTTCTTGCTTACTGCCTATACACAAAACAACACGTATAATGATCAATAATGAATGTACACATGTACATTCTAATATGTACAAGTTATAATAAATATATGTACCCCTTCGCCTGATACCACTGTCTCTAGCATTGTGGTTATACATGAATTACAACTAATTACGTTAGAACCCCTACCGATACCCCAACAAATTATTTACAACATGAAATGTAACAACGTCTACACACTTAGACGTATTAATATGAACACTAAGAACCACTGAAATGCCCCACACAAGAATAACATGTTACATACAATACATAAATATGGCACACATAATACAACACACAAATATTAAGTATAACATTACACATCTTCAAGAAACACCAAATACAGGAATGCCAAAAAAACAAAACAATCTTATTCCTCATATCAATGTCATCACATTACATACAAATTTAAACTTTAAAATCTACCGCAACAAACCCATCATCCAACAAAACACCGAATCATGCACTGATATCCCAGAGTAACACCACCGTAACTGTGTTTTCCATAACATTGAAATGACAACAGATGCACGTATGCAACCACTCATAATGCACTGCATCGTCCCATTCCATAGGAACGCCGCTATACCATATTTAAACAACCTCCTCACACCAATTGAAATGCACAGTACTGGACAAACCCTCACTCTCCCCTTACTGACCCCCCCTTTTTCACCCCATCCCTTCTTGCATACTTTCCTCTGCTCTAGTCATGCGTCCCCACCCAAATCAGGTGTTAGTAGTCCTCCGTGCCCTCTATCGGCCCCCCCTCCAAACCCCACACAACTCTATTTCACCTTTCTCCCAAAGCACTCACCTCTTGTCAACACACCCACTCCACCTATAGCCTGGATGTCCAGCCCCCTTGTTAGGACCCCCCATAGATCTCCCATACTCATGTTCCTGTACCCTCCGCAAAAAGCCGACTCCCATCCCCTACCATACACCACCCTATTCCTACACTTGGTGCGATACATGCTTGCCGCCACAGCCCTCATCCTCTCCCTGTTACTCTTGTCCCTTAATCTCCATGCTCCACACACATAATCTACCATACAATACATAATCCCCTCCTTTCTCTATGCCCCACTCCCCTATATCCAGGTATATCGCTCTTAGCATTGAAATGCCACCCCTCCCAACCCTCGAATGATTCCACCCAACCATTCCCTCACCTCCCCAATGCTTCGCAAAATACACCACATGCAATGCTGATTCCATCACGCCACACTTCTCACACCTACCATCCTGCACTAAACCCATGGTGAATAGAATTGCCTGCGAAGCCATTACTCCATGCATGAATCTGTACATATGCTCCCTGTCCCTTTCCCTCAACCTTAATTCCCTGAACCCCTCCCAAATGCTTCTCCAGTCATATGTGGGGTACACCGCCACCCCCTCCACCACCTCGTTCCCATTCCCCACTCTTACCATTACTCCTGTCCGTATCTTGTGAGGTTCCGCCATCACCATCAAATTTCTCAACATATCCCTGCAAAAAGCCAATTCCGTCCCTCCCCACCACTTCCCTACCTCCCTCAGCACCCCCCCACCCCATCTTCTCCACACCTCCCCAGACCCCTCCCGTCTCACCATGCATCTTCTAACAAACGCACATATAAGCCTTCGCTCCACCCAAATCAACCCTAAACCTCCACGCCTAATGCTGTTTCGCACGATGTCCTTCCTAAGCCAATGTCGCCCTCCCGCCCAAATGTACCTATACACCCTACCCTCCAGCTCCCTCACATCCTCCGTCCTTAATGGATACACGACTGCCACATGCCACAATCTACTATAAACCAAGCTGTTTACAACAATCACCCTCTGCCCCAAGGTCAGGTCCCCGCCCTCCAACTATTAATACGATCCTTCGCCCCCTGCACGACCCTTCGCAATTTACTTCCCTAGCCATGACCCCCTCCCTCATAAAGATAATCCCACATATTTTGACGCTATCTACGATATGCCACCCAAACCCTCGTGCCAATCTCCCACCCACCCACGTCCCCACCTCCATCAACTCGACTTTCCTCCGTTCACCCTCATTCCGTCGCCGAACAAAACAAACTTAGAGCCCTCCCCACCCACTCTAAATCCTTCCTACTACCCACAAGCACCATTGTGTCATCAACGTACCCTACAATGCCCGCCTGTCCTCCCACCTCCACTACCCCGTCCCTCCCTATCCCCTCCCCCACTAACCTGTAAACGGTCCTGCAGACAGGCAAACAGAATTTGCGACAGGGGACAACCCTGCCGCAGCCCCCTGTTCATCTTTACCACACTCCCTAACCTTCCATTCACCTGAATCCTTACGCTCCCCCATACAAAGACCGTACCCATTGAACAACTTCCCCCAAATCCCTGTCGTCGCATAATCTCTAGCAACACATCCCTATTCACACTGTCGTAAGCCCCCTCCAGTCCAACGTCAACCCTCCCCCACACCTATCTATAAACCCCTTAATCCTTTCCTGCCCCTTGGTCACTCCCTGCCCGGTATTCCCCCTGCCCCTCTTCAATCACTCTTTCCACCACCTTTTAATCTGTTACTCAAAATCTTCGCGTATATTTTATAGTCAGTATTCATTAACATCAACGGCCTGTAATTACTAACCTTGTTCCCCTCCTTCCCCTTCTTCACCAAAACCACCACCCCCATACCCATTTCCCTCCCCATCACCCCTTCCCTTTTCATACAGTTCATCACCCCAGTGACACATTCCCAAAGCACCCCAGTTCTCCTATAAAATTCATTTGCAATCCCATCTATTCCTGGTGCCTTCCCTTTGCTGGACCATTCACTGCCTCCCACACCTCATCCTCCCGTATCTCCCCCTCCACCCCCTCCTGTCCTCCTCCCCATCCTCTCCTTAACCCCTCTCTGTAGCAACATCCCCTCACTCCTTTTATCTCTACTTTTTCCAAATATTTAGCAAACCATTTATCAACATACACCCCCATCCTTCCGTACCTCTTATCCATGTTCCCCTCTCATATCTCCCTAGGTTCTCATCCACCTCAAAACACTCCACTGAAATTGCCTCTCTGCGTGCTCTGCACCTCCCCAATACATACTTTGAGGGTTTATCCCCCCACAGGACCTCCTCCAACCCCGCTTTCATCTTGCAAGCCCGAATCTTTCATTCTGAATTTCCTCTAATTGCTCCTTCAACTGCCTAATCTCCCCATCACCTTATAACCTCCTCTGTCATGACAGTCCTGCAGTAACCCCTCAATATAATTTTGCAACCCGTACCTCCATGCCGCTCCTTCCTTCCCAACCTCCGATAGTACTGTCGGATGAACTGCTTTCCCTCCTGCGCCCACCATTCCACTAAATTTCCCCCTCCCTTCCGCTTCTCCCACACCCTCCCCACCAGCTCGAAAGCCTCCCTCTGCTCTATTCCCAACAACAGTCTAGTATTCAACTTCCAATAGCTTTTATATTGTTTCACTACCCCCGACCAATCCACCTCCACCAACACTCCCCTATGGTCAGAAAATCCCACGTCCACTGTACTAACCCTTCCCACCTGCACACTTCCCGAAACATACAACCTATCTAGCCTAGCCCCGTATCCCCGCCTGACAAAAGTGTGCTCACTCACACCCCCCACCCCAACGACATCCCTCAATCCGCACTCCCCAACAAGTCCCTCAGTTCCACCAACACGCAACCCGCACCCCTAGGCTTCACATCCTTCCTTCTGATCACGCAGTTGTAATCTCCCCTACAACTGCCACACCTGGTAAATCCCTAAATGCAAACACCATTGAGTCCCACAAATTCCTTCTTTACCTTCCCTGACCTGTCAGCTGGCATGTACACCCCCATAAAACAGACGCGAACCCCACCCCAATCCCCTTCCACCCTGACAATCCTACCCCCCCCGCATTCCTCCCATGCCATTAGTCGAAAAGGGCTGGACTCCGCCACTGCCACTGCCGACCCACCCTTTAATTTCCCTGATGACCCCGCATATACTCTGTATCCTTTCAAACTCAGCTCCCTTCCACACCGAAAATTGTGTTCCTGTATGAATGCTACAGTCACTCCATACCTACGTAATGTACCCTCCACCCATGCTTGTTTAATTTCATCCCGCAATCCATTCACATTTATAGTTAAACACTGGAAATCACTTGTGAGGGTTTGTCCTTTGACCTCGGTGGATGCTGCGATGAAGCCTTCCCCTTACTCCCGCTTTACTCGCTAATTTTCCACCCCTGTCCTTCCCCTTATCCTTCATCAAGTCTAAATCCTTCCTCGCAACATCCACCAAAGGTTTTTACATGTCCTCTGTGCAGGAGTTAGTACGTCATCACTGTCCGAAATTGTACCCGACCTCTTTCGAGTCCCAGTCACCACATGCATAGTATCTCTTCTGCTGGCGGTGCACCTCCACTGTCACCTGCTCAGTCTCCATGAATCCCTTCCCTGTGTCCTCCTGGACCATACTTTCCACCAGCTTCACTGCCTCATCCAATTCAGCACTCACCTCCCCACTTAATACAGGCAAAGGTTCCTCCAATAAGCCTTGCAACACCTCCTCCAGTGGCTCCTCCTGACTCACACACTCTGCATCCCCACATCCACCAGTAACCTCCTTCTGCCCAGACCCCTGAGGCAATGTATGACATCTCTCCTCCGGGCCCTCCACTATTTCACTCCACAACTTTGTACGCCTCTCTGTGACTACTGTTCCCTCGTTCTTACGATGCTCCTCTTGTGCCATCTGCCCCCGTTGTCCTGCATCAGTCCTCTGATGCGATCGCCTCATACAGTCAGCGGCTATGTGACCATAAGACCCACACAGCCTGCACGTTCGTTGTTGGCCCACATAAGTCCCATAAACTTGTGTGTGGAACTCAGGCAGGATGACATATGAAGGTATCGGTCTCTTCAGTGTCATCTTCAGTGAGAAAGACCCTTCAAACAGGCCCACCATGGGCCCCTCACTCCATGTCCCTGTTGTTACAGCATGTATCGTCCCGTAGTCGCTGAAAACCTTGCTGATGTCCATCTGGTCAGACTCGAACGGCACGTTCTTAATCTTAACCCAAGTGTAGGTTCTTGAAACATCCTTCAATCTCACTTGTAGGCCGGTGCGCATATTATACACCCGATCCTGATGCCGGTCGACCAACCTCTCATAAACGTCAGCTGTGAGAAATTTCACAAATACCCTGGTCATGCCGTTCATTGCCACGCCGTACAAATCTGCCACCTCAATGTTGTAGACGTCCTTCAGGATACCTGGAAGTACAGTGGCTGCCGTGGCAGGCTGCAGTACTCCTGTGACCATGTCGATGCAGACTGTGTTCACTCTTCTTCTGCCGGCCGACGCCATTGTTGACTGAAAACCAAGTTGGCTCAGAGCGTCACCAGGGGTCAGCACCAGCGCAGAGAACCACCTCACCCCACCAAGGCTGGGTGACGAATGAATGAAGTTAGAGAGAAAGAACTAGAGGGAAGAGCAAAAGCTAGAGAACATGAGAAATAAGATAGAGAATATGAAGAGCGAGTTAGAGAGAATGAATTAAGGGAGAGAAAGATCATGAAGTAAAGAGAGCTCGCCTGGAATTGGAGAACAAAAAAATTGGCTTTCGTTCAACATAAATTGAATGAAGGCATAATGAAACAACATGCTGCTAGTTCCTATATTCCCACACCTAATTTACATCCCTTCACAGAGGGGGAAGACATAACGTCCTATATAATCAGATTTTAAAATACTGCTACCCTCTGTAAATGGCCATTTGATTCTTGGGCTACTAGGTTGGGCATGTTATTTTCAGGGACAGCCTTGAATATTTACGCAACTTTATCTCAGGATATCATTTGTGACTATAACTTGTTGAAAAAGGCAATTCTTAAGGCTTACCAAAAGACCACAAACTCTTATAAAATATTTCAGGTTTGCCGCGTTACAACATGGTCAGAACTTCCAGCAGTTACAGATTACTCTTTCGTTTGTTCGATTTTTGGATAGACAGCGCAGGAATTGATCACACTTATGAATCTCTTAGAGATTTCATAGTTGCCGACCAGTTCCTGACGGCTCTGCCCCACCAGATACGAACCTTCATTAGAGAACGTAATCTGATTAAAGCTGCGGAAGTTGCTGAGGCAGCTGACTTGTATGCAGAAGCCCATAATTCCTATAAGGACCTAAAGGGATCGAACCCTAAGGGCAATGGTTCACCTAAATCAAAGATTAAAAAGTCTCAAGTAGATGTGGTTGTATCGGACATAATCGTCCTGATTGTCCTAAGAATTTAAAATAAATTGGCATATGTTTTGTTCGCAGTAATACTAAAGCCCCACTATGTCCTGGAACAGTGAATAGTATTAAGGTGTTAAAAATATTAAGACACCGGATGCATGTGTATCGTCATTTCGGATAAACTGTTCCCTAATCTTAAACCCACTCATGCCTCTGCTATTCTTTCTGACTATTTGGGCTGTACGGACACTTGTCCAACTATGCGAGGTTATATCAGGTCCAAATGGTTCACAGGCTGGACTAATGCGGTACTAGCTCCCATCACAACTTGCTTTATAATAGGTAACGTTAAAAGTGCCATTCCTCCTTGGGAGACCGATCTTTCGTCACCACTCATAGATGCAAGTGTTTCAGCTCATCCTCCTTCCAAGGTAGATAAAATCCTTGACAGTTCTGTCGCGGAATCTTCCATATCTCGTGGTAGTGTTCATTTGGAGGTTGGAACATATGATACTGCGCTCGGAATCGAGATAGCAGGATCACCTGTTCACTCGGTAGATGACAGTACAGATACCGTCTCCAACCATATACTATCTGTCTCGAGTAAGGCCAAGACTAAAGCTCAGGCTTCGCTTATAATTAATTCTTTGATTGTCCCAGATTTTATGTCCAAAGATAACTTTATCAATGTACAGAAGAATTGCCCTTCACTTCGGGATTGCCATGTTTATGCTATAAACAATAAAGTTATCCACGGAAGATACTCTTCACATAAATTTGAATATAGCAACGGGATCTTATATAAATATGTGCGTAAATCTAATTCTCGCGAAATAGATTATTCCTTCCTTGTTATTCCTAGCCAATGCCGCGAGATAGTCCTCAAAACGGCTCATGACTTGCCAGTGACCGAATACTGCGCCCATCGTAAGATATGGCATAAAATAAAAAAAATATTTCTGGCCACATATGTACTCGCAGGTGTCAAAGAAGTATGGGTCATGCAATATGTCAATTGCTTGCAGCACCAAATACCCACTATTCTATTTCCGATATTTTTGAGTCTATAAACTTCCTCCAGCAGAAACGAGATACTTTGCCATTGAAAAGGGTATTATTTACAAGGTAAGGAGTTCATTCTTGAAACAGATCATAAACCATTGGTATACCTTGAAACTTTTAAGGGAACCAACAATCGCCTCTTGAGGTGGACATTTGCGCTCCAAGTTTCATATTGTGTATATCAATGGTTCATTGACTGTATATCAATGGTTCATTGACTGGTAAAGTCGTGACAGTCAGTAGAATATTTGAACTTATGTGACTTCTTTTTTTTTTAGACTTTTTCCTCGCTATTTGTACTTATATTCATTGACTATAAGTCTTGGTATGGGAGAGTGTGAGGGAAAAGTCCATAGATGGGAGTAATGAAAGTGAATGTATCCATGGTGATATTTGTGATAGTCTGCTGGTTAAGGTAGGGTGAGTGTCTAGCTCCTGCTATTCCCCCTCCCCCCCTCTTTCCACCCGGTGAGAGGTGAAGCACGAGGCTCCGGCCACGGGAATATTCACTTGACTCGCCACTCCCAACACTACTGTAAGTACTCACAGCTACTCCTATCTTAATTTCTTTTATTAAAGAGCTTCACTCATTAGGTTTATTTGAGTGACGTAATTATGATCTGCCCTGCCGTGCCTTAAAGTACTTTAAGTCTCACCATGTCTTTTAAATAACTTATGCCTACCATGAGAGTGATTATTATTGGTGAGTAACTATGTCTCTTTCATTACAGCCTTCTGGACCAGCTAGGGTCATTTGCCACAAAGCAGAGTAGGTGCTGATGGAGGAAAGCCCAGTGGGGCCATGAGATGCCACTACAAACCTTTAGTCTTCAACTGTGGTTCCTCTAGAACCAAACAACCCAGGCAACTACACGATTTATAAGTGGACGACACCTGAATCCCTGGTACCTTGGAATAATAGGTTCCAACTTGGATTTGGAAACATCCATCAACCGAATGATTTTTAAACCTCCTTCGACCGAGGGTTGTTGACACAGCCTTCGATTCATCAACAACAGCAAGGAGTTCAGAAAAGAAGGAACAATTCAGAGCTTCCATATCAAGAACATCGACACGTTTACTTACCAACTAACATCTGTATAAATTAGCTTTGAGTGCAATTGTTATTTATCTATTTCATTTTT
>WNWK01029504.1:0-24355 GCA_009830355.1 Cherax destructor
CTTCAAATGGGCCACTCAAAACAATATGAAGTTCAATGAAGAGAAATTTAAGCTCTCAGATATGGAAAACTTGAGGAAATTAAAACTGTATCAGGGTACACAACAAATTCTAACCATACAGTTAGAGTGAAAAAGTAATGTGAAGGACCTGGGAGTGATAATGTCAGAGGATCTCACCTTCAAAGACCACAACAATGTATCTACCATATCTGCTAGAAAATGATAGGATGGATAATGAGAACCTTCAAAACTAGGGATGCCCAGCCCATGGTGATTCTGTTCAGATTGCTTGTTCTCTTAGGCAGGCGAAATTGCTGGGAACAGTTGAAGTCTCTTGATGTGTATTTCCTGGAAAATAGGCAGAAAGATACATGATAATAATATACACTTGAAAATTCTAGAGGGATTGGTACCAAACTTGCACACGAAAATCACTCCTTTTGAAAGCAAAAGACTTGGCAGCAGATGCAACATTGCCCCAATGAAAAGCAGGGGTGCCACGAGTACACTGAGAGACAACACAATAAGTGTCAGGGGCCCCAAAACTGTTCAACTGCCTCCCGTCATAAATAAGAGGGATTACCAATAGACCCTGGCTGTCTTCAAGAAGCGCTGGACAGGCACCTAAAGTCAGTACCTGACCAGCTGGGCTGTGGTTCGTATGGCAGTTTGCATGTGGCCAGCAGTAACAGCCTGGTTGATCAGACCGTGATCCACCATGAGACCTGGTCTCAGACCGGGCCATCGGGCATTGACCCCGAAACCCTCTCCAGGTATACTCATGGTATAACAACTTTGTGTTGGATTTGGCTTTGATCTGTCATTCTCAAATTGCTGTTGAGCCTCCATTCTTATCCATGCATACTCATTTCTGACTTCAGCTCAGCTCCTTGTTTTTCCTGAGTTCTTTGCTTTCTATACTTTTTCCATACTCTAGCCTCTCTACACCTCTTTGGTAAACCATGGGCTCACTTTGATTTTCCCTTTGGTTCTGTTGCTCTTGGTATGAACTTCTTTTCCTTCTAGCTCTTTCTGGCTCTTACTTTAAATCTCACGTTGATTTCCTCGCATACTTTTCGGTCATTTCTTGTGATCTTGCCTCCTTTCCTCAGCCTGATTACCTGGTCCTTGACTGTTGTTTTCCTCATGATGTGACTATACAACAGCTTTGGGTCAGACGTGGCTTTCGCTGCTATGTCATTTTCGTATTGTCGTTAGCCTCCCTCTTTACCTGTGCATATTCATTTCTGGCTCTTCAGTTACTCTCCTTATTCTCCTGAGTCCTTTGCTTCCTATATTTTTTCCATTCTCTAGCACATTTATTTTTGGTCTCTCTACACCTCTGGGTGAACCAAGGGCTCATTCTGGCTTTCTCATTACAGTCATCCCTCGGTTTTCGATTTTAATCCGTTCCACATGGATGGGCTAAAACCAAAATGGGCGAAAACCAAAACTATTTTCCCCATAAGAAATAATGGAAATTCAATTAATCCATTCCAGAAACCCAGAAGTTTGGAAAAAAAAATTTGGGGCCTTAAAGATAGATTTACATGCCAAATGAATGAACTGAATGTGGCACTTACCTTTATTGAAGACTGATGTTGCTGGATGGGAGAGGGGAAGAGGGAGGGAAGAGACCTAATTTTTGGAAGGGGAATCCCCCTCCATAAGGACTCTAGGTACCAAGTCCTTATCCGGGGTCACTTCCTGCATGCCTGCTACCTCCCTCCCTGCCTGCTACACTCCCTCCCTGCCTGCTACACTCCCTCCGTGCCTGCACACTCCCTCCCTGCCTGCTACACTCCCTGCATACATGCTACACTCCCTACATACATGCTACACTCCCTGCATACCTGTTCCTCCCTGCATACATGCTACACTCCCTGCATACATGCTACACTCCCTGCATACATGCTACACTCCCTGCATACATGTTACACTCCCTGCATACCTGTTACACTCCCTGCATACATGCTACACTCCCTGCATACCTGTTACACTCCCTGCATACATGCTACACTCCCTGCATACATGTTACACTCCCTGCATACCTGCTACACTCCCTGCATACCTGTTACACTCCCATACCTGCTACACTCCTGCATACCTGTTCACTCCCTGCATACATGTTAAACTCCCTGCATACCTGCTACACTCCCTGCATACCTGTTACACTCCCTGCATACATGCTACACTCCCTGCATACCTGTTACACTCCCTGCATACATGCTACACTCCCTGCATACATGCTACACTCCCCTGCATACCTGTTACACTCCCTGCATACATGTTACACTCCCTGCATACCTGCTACACTCCTGCATACCTGTTACACTCCTGCATACATGCTACACTCCTTCATTGCTACACTCCCTGCATACCTGTTACACTCCTGCATACATGTTACACTCCTTGCATACCTGCTACTCCCTGCATACCTGTTACACTCCTGCATACCTGCTACACTCCCTGCATACATGCTACACTCCCTGCATACATGCTACACTCCCTGCATGCATGCTACACTCCTGCATGCCTGCTACACTCTTAAACTCCATCGTGTTTCTCACTTTCACTATCATATTTTCATTATTTCTTTCTTCATTTCTACAGTGTTCCTCACTTTCTTTACCAAAGAAGTGGCACTAGGAGCTTTCTTTGGGCCCATGGTAGCTTATTTATGGTCCCCACAATAATCAAGGCCCAAAAACAATGGATTGTTAATAAATGTTTTGTATAAACTCCTGGGGTGATGTTCACTCAAGTGTAAACAATGCTAGACTGCGTGACAATGTGCGTGGGAGGTGTGTGGGTGGCGGGCCTACGGCCTTTGTATGTGCGCGGCACTGGTGGACAGGTCCCATACGGTCGGCGAAAACTAAAACAATCGGCGAAAACTAAGACAAATTTTCCCTGAAAAAGTCGCGAAAACTGGGACAAGCGAAAACCAAGGGATGACTGTATTTCTGTTGCCCTTAGGTACAAACCCCTCCTCTGCTGCCCTGCATATTGTTGTACACATTCCATCATCTCATTGACTGATTTCCCTGCCAGTCCTCTATCCCCTAAACCTTATGCAGGAAGTTCCTCAAGTCTGTGCAGTCCCCTCTCTAGTAGTTTGGCTTCCTCCACTCTGCACTTCCTGCTTCCCTCTCCACTAGTAACTGTACTATGTATTCGAAGCTCAGAACCACATGATCACTAGCTCCGAGGGGCCTTTCATATGTGATGCCCTCACTATCTGCACTACTTAAGGTGAATACTAGGTCCAGTCTTGCTGGTTTGTCTTCTCCTATCTCTCTGGTGGTGTCCCTAACGTGCTGATGCATGAGGTTTTCCAATACCACCGCCATCATCTTAGCCCTCCACGTTTCTGGGCCCCCATGTGGCTCCAGGTTTTCCCAGGCGATTTTTTTGTGGTTGAAGTCACCCACAACCAGTAGCTGCTCTGCCCATATGGGCCCTTTGGCCACTTCAGCCATTGTGTCAACCATTGCTCTGTTACTCTCATCATATTTTTGTCTTGGCCTTCTGCTATTCTGTGGTGGGTTATACATACATCACTGCAGTTACCACCTTGGGACCTCCAGACAGAAATGTTCTTATTATGTAGTCTTTTCTCCTCTGTCTCCTCTCTCCAGCTCCTCAAAATCCCATTGGTTTTTGATGAGCAGTGCCACTCCTCCACCCCTCTATTACCTCTGTTTTTACTCAGGATCTGATATCCAGTAGGAAAGATGGTATATGTTATAATTTCTGTGAGCTTGATTTCTGTGAGAACTGTGATGTCTGGTAATGCCTCTTTGATTCTTTTGTGCCACCCCTCCCATTTATTCATTATTTTATCAGTGTTGGTGTACCATACCTTCAGTTTCCACTCCAACACTGTGTTCTGGGGGGTTTGCGGAGGTTGGGGAGTGAGGGACCTGGCAGGATGCTGTGGGATTCTACTGCATAGTGTGGGGTGGGGGTTGAGTGTGGATTGTGGTTTGTTTGGCTGTGGGGTTCTGAGGGTGGTTCTGTGTGTGTTTGTGCTTGTTGCTCTTCCTGGCTCTGGTTGTCTTCTGTTGACTCTATCCTTGTCTTTCTAGCCCCTTTAGTTTCTGTGTCCTCTCCCTCAGTTGCTGTTGTTCTGTTCTTGTGGTGTCTTGGTCTAGGAACACCCTCTTGTATGTTGATGTTTCCTTCACCCGTGGTTTCTCTTGCAGGATCCTGTTCTGCACCGTTTCTGTCTTGAAAATCTTGAAAACCGGCCGATTTCTCCTTGAGTACCCCTCTATTCTCTGAAAATTTACTATCTCAGTCATGTCCTCCTCACCTATTTCTTTGATGTTTTCAATCTCTTGTTTTTCTTTCTGTCATCTTTCATTGTCTTCCCTTTGCTTTTCTGAAGCCTGTGAATAAAGACTGACCTCACCCTCTCCTCCCATTACCTTTCCCTCTGTGTCTCTGGGTCCTGTTTGTACATAGCCATTGTCTCCTTATTTCTTCCTGTAACTCTTGGTGGCTTGGTCATGCTTCTGCATGGGACCTGTCATCTCTATCTGTTTCCCTCTCACCGCTATCACTGAGCCCAACAGCTCGCCCTCTTCATTACTCAGCCTTGTTTGGTGGACTGATAGGGCCTTAGCATAAGTCTTGCCTCCTTCCTTTTCATTGGGCTTCTTGCTTAATAGGGGGTGGATGCCATGTCTCCTCTGGGTACTAGCCCTGTAACTCGCTTCAGCATATTTATCTCATCTTCTAGCGCCCGTATCTTGGGTCGTTACTCCCATTTCTTCTCTGCATCCATCCTCTTCTCCATTTTCACAGAAAACTCGCCTAGTTGCTTTCCCACTCTTGTTCCATGCTTTTACATTGCTTTTCCATCCATTCTTCTTTTCCACTCCATCTTCCTATGATCACCCTGAGTCTTCAACTTCCCTCTGGGCCCCATTTTTTGTGTGTGTGTGTGTGAGGGAGAGAGAGAGAAAGTTAATGTGCATGAGGGAAAGATATAGGGAGGAGAGAGAGAGAGTGGGGGAAGGAAAAGGGAGAGATGGAGAGGAAGAGAGAAGGGGAGAGGAGAGAGAGATGGAATGAGGGAGAAGAGAGAGAGAGGGAGGGAGGGAGAGAGGGGGTAGGAGGCAGAGGCTGAGTGGAAGAGTGGACTGGGTTGAGGGTTCTATTGGGGGTGCTGGGGGGTGGTGGTCAAATTTCTGATGGTGTGAAGTGTCCTGTACCCACCTAAGTGTGGTTGCAGGGGTTGAGTAACAGCTCCTGGCCCCATGCATGTGTGTGTATATATATGTGTACTCACCTAGTTGTGGTTGCAGGGTCGAGTCACAGCTCCTGGCTACTACATCACTTTCTAGACTATTCCACTTCTTGACAACTCTATGACTGAAGAAATACTTCCTAACATAACTGTGATTCATCTGAGTCTTCAACTTCAAATTATGACCCCATGTTGCTGTGTCCAATCTTTGGAACATCCTGTCTCTGTCCACCTTGTTGATTCCTCTCAGTATTTAATATTGTTGTTATATCCCCCTATCTCTACAATTCTAGTGTCGTCAGGTCAAATTTCCTTAACCTCTTCTTGTAGGACATGCCCCTTAGCTTCGGGACTAGTCTCGTTGCAAACCTTTGTACTTTCTCTGATTTCCTTGCGTGCTTTGCTAGGTGTGGGTTCCAAAGTGGTGTTGCATGCTCCAATATAGGCTTGATGTACATGGTGTACAGGGTCCTGAATGATTCCTTATTGAGATGTCAGATGCTGTTCTTAGGTTTGCTAGGTGCCCATATGTTGCAGCAGTTATTTGGTTGATGTGCGCTTCAGGAGATGTGCCCGGTGTTATACTCACCCGAAGATCCTTTTCCTTGACTGAGGTTTGTAGTCTCTGGCCCCTTAGACTGTACTCTGTCTACAATCTTCTTTGCCCTTCCCCAATCTTCATCCTTCCCCAATCTTCAGTTTCTGGACCAGGCCTGCAGCCTGTCCAGATCCCTTTTTAGTTCTGCTTGGTCCTCATCTGATTGAATTCTCATTAACTTCACATCATTTGCAAACAGGGACACTCCTGAGTCTGTTCCTTCCATCATGTCGTTCACATATACCAGAAACAGCACTGGTCCTAGGACTGACCCCTGTGGAACCCCCCTTGTCACAGGTGCCCACTCTGACACCTCGTCATGTACCATGACTCACTGATGTCTTCCTGACAGGTATTCCCTGATCCATTGCAGTGCCTTCCCTGTTATACCTGCCAGGTCCTCCAGCTTTTGCACTAATCCTGTGTGTGGAACTGTGTCGAAAGCCTTCTTACAGTCCAAGAAAACACGATCTACCCACCCCTCTCCTCAAATTCAAATTTTTATTTCCTTGCAAGTTTACTTTGAGATTATATAATTACAATGATGAGTTGCAGTGCAAAGAGAGTCACTATCATGTCATGGCATTATGGACAGACTAAATTTAATGGATTACAGACTACTTAATACTACTAGAGAAATTGATCATAGTTTGAGTTGTACATCTGTTTTTAATTATAGCAGACAGCAAGTTTACTCAAATTAACAATCTGAGGATATAACATTGGGACAAGTTGAAAGTATTTTATAGGTTGTTTATATCAATAGTACAGTAGACCGTTATTTAGCACGAGATTATGTTACACGTTACGGGTATTGCACGATTGAAGAATTGCGGCACATTATTATCTAACATGACGTAAAAATGATATTACACGGTTCGCGGGAGGGGAAATTTTTTTTAACGCACAGTAGCCCGCGGTGGGTTAAACCATTGAGTCAGTGGGGGTCCTACTGAGGGTGGCTATGAGCCACATGCTGACAAGAGAAGTGTTTTCTGGAAGAAAATGCCAACATGAACTTATATCAGTCAGCAAGAGAAAAGTGCACCAGGCTTCAAGACAGCAAAGGGTCGCTTCACCTTGCTCCTTTTCGGTAATGCATCAGGTGATTTCAAGTGTAAGCCCAATCCTCGTGCTTAGAGAAAAAGATAATTTGTTTTTCCTTCCTGCAAACTGTAAGTTTATTCAGATACACAGGGCCAGGAGCTGAGTCTTGACCCCTGCAACCACAATTAGGTGAGTACAGTTACATTGATTATCATATATAGCAGCATATGTGTAGAGAACCTAGGATAACCCAAAAAAAAAGTCAGACAATGGAAATAAGTCACTGACTTTTTTTGGGTTATCCTAGGTTCTCTACACATATGCTGCTATGTATGATAATCTTCGTAACTGTATCTGTGTATACCTGAATAAACTTACTTAAAGTTTGCGGGAAGGAAAAACAAATAACCATTCCCACAAGCAGCCACCTTGCTGGGGTTCAGCAGACACCACCCGCCTTCCCCAGCCACCCCGGACCCCACCATCCCAGCATTCGTACGTATTTCGTACACGTCAAAAAAAAAGTCCTCTGCTACAAGCCAGCTGTGTTTGTGAAGGATGAGAGAGAGTGAATTGTGTTTTGATCTTGAATTAACAAAGAAAACAAAGATATTAGACAAGACATAACCCGTGGCCGTAATGAAGTGTTACTTTGTACACATAAAAAGATGTAAACATAAGTTTGTGTGACTGACTGACTTGACTGACTTACTTACTGACTTGACTGACTGACTGACTTACTTACTTACTGACTTGACTGACTGACTTAACTGACTGACTGACTGACTGACTGACTGACTGAATGACTTGACTGACTTACTGAATAACTTGACTGACTTACTGAATGACTTGACTGACTTACTGAATGACTTGACTGACTTACAGAATGACTTGACTGACTTACTGAATGACTTGACTGACTTAAAGTTAGACACTCAGTACAACCATCGACTTCAGTTCCAGAACCTCTACTATCCACCTCAGCCCAGTAGGGTCACAGCATAACTCTCCACTCTCTTCACAATCATCCACAAACACCAGCACCCACAATTTAAGGTAAATACTATTATTTCTGTTACATTTGTAACATAAATAATAGTAAAAACAACATAATACATCACGATAATGAGCTACAATTACATATTCACTTTTATTTTTGTAAGATCTGTTGGTCTAAAAAAAACTTGTTTGGCTTTTGGGGACTCCCAGGAACGTAACCCTATTTTTCCCATAAGTTCTTTTAATTATATAACACGAAATTATCTAACACAACATTTTCAGGCACATAACTACAGTGGCCCCTAGCTAACGATCAAAATTCATTGCAGAAACCTGCTCAAGTGCCATTACCGAACGAATTTACTTCCTTAAGAAATAATGTCACGTAGGTTAGTCTATTTCAGACCCCCAAAAATACACTTCCACAAGCACTTACAATATTATACTTACATAATTGTACAATTTCCAGGGTGATCGTTAGCCGGGGGTCCACTGTACCGTGCTAAATGACGATCTACTTTAAATAATTAAATTATATTACAGTGGACCCTCGCCATTCGAACTTAATCCGTTCCAGGAGCTTGTTCTTAACATGAAATGTTCGAAAGGCGATTTAATTTTTCCCATAAGAAATAATGGAAATACAATTAATCCGTTCCAGAAACCCAAAAATATTAAAAAATAATATATTTTAATAAAATTAAGCTTCTACATAGACAAAAACATTAAATACTACAGTATTAGTAAATAAATGCATTAGTAAATAAATGCAAGTCTTTTTACTTACCATTATTGAAGATTGTTGATGGCATATGGAAGAGAGGGAGGAGTGAGTGAGGGAGGGAGGGGTTAGTGTTTGGCAGGGTAATCCCCCTCCAGAAGGACTTCAGGTATCAAAGCCCTATCTGGGGTTACTTCTTTTCTTTGTCTTTTAATCCCACTAGGACCAGCTTGGGAGTCACTAGACACTTTAACAAAATAACTGTCCACAGTCCTCTGTTTCTGGCACCTTTTTAACATATTCCTGAAGAAGGACATTGTTTGGTCACTGAACATGCTGCTGTTATGGCTTGTTTGAGCTTGCTCAGGGTGGTATTTTTCAACAAAAGTTTGCAACCTATTCCACATTGTACACATCTCCTTAATCTCTGAAGAAGGCACCTTCTTCAGCCCCTCTTCCTCCTCCTTCTCCCGTGAATCAATAGCCTCAAATCTGGTCTGATGCTCTTCCATTTCCAGCTGTTGCAGCTCTTCCACATCCTCGTCACTCGCCTCCAACCCCAGGGACTTGCCCAATTCCACAATAGAGTCCACAACAGGCACAGGGTCGGCAGGGTCAGGGTCAGCCTCAAACCCTTCAAAATCCCTCTGTTGGACACAACCTGGCCACAATGGTCTCCAAGCAGAGTTCAAAGTCCTGGAAGTCACTCCCTCCCAAGCCTTGCCTATAAGGCCTATGCAGCTGTAGATATTGAAGTGATTCTTCCAGAACTCTCTAAGGGTCAATTCACTGTCCGAGGTCATTTCAAAGCACTTTTCAAACACTGCTTTTGTGTAGAGTTTTTTGAAGTTACAGATGACCTGCTGGTCCATGGGCTGGAGGAGAGGAGTGGTGTTAGGAGGCAAGAACTTCAGTTTTATAAATCTGAAGTCTTCACACAGTAGGTCTTCCATGTTTTGAGGATGTGAAGGAGCATTGTCCAGTAACAGGAGGCACTTTTTGTCCAAACCCTTTTCCTGTAGGTATTTTCTCACACTGGGGCCAAACACTTCATGGATCCAGTCACTGAAAAGGTGCTTTGTGACCCATGCATTCTGACTAGATCTCCACAAGACACACAATCTATTTTTGACGACATTGTGTCTCTTGAACACTCTGGGATTTTCTGAGTGATACACTAGTAAAGGCTTCAATTTAAAATCCCCAGTAGCATTACTACACATCGTGAGAGTTAGCCTGTCTTTCATAGGCTTGTGTCCTGGCAGTGCTTTTTCCTCCCACGTAATGTAGGTCCTGTTTGGCATTTTCTTCCAAAACAGGTCTGTTTCGTCACAATTGAACACTTGTTCAGGTTTCAATTTTTCAGTCTTTATGTAGTCCTGAAACTCGTTTATGAATTTTTCAGCTCCATGTTTGTCTGAACTGGCAGCCTCACCATGCCTTACCACATAATGTATGCCACTCCAATTTTTAATCTCTCAAACCAGCCTTTGCTGGCTTTAAATTCACTACCATTACAATCAACACTGGTTGCAGGCATTTTCTTTGCAAGATCGGCATGCAACTTCCTTGCCTTTTCACAAATGATTGACTCCGACACATTATCACCCGCTAACTCTTTATCCTTGATCCACACCAGCAACAACTTCTCAATCTCTTTGATTATTTGTGGTCTTTTTTTGGCTCGCACAGTAACACCTTTTGCAACATCAGCTTTCTTAATTTGTTCCTTCTTAAGCAGGATAGAAGCGATAGTTAACCTGTTTTTGCCATATATCCTGGCAAGATCACACATTCGCACACCACTCTCGTATTTTTGTATTATTTCCTTCTTCATTTCTACGGTGTTTCTCACTTTCATCATCCCAGGGGTACCACTATGAACTTTCTTGGGACCCATGGTAGCTTATTTCACATTCGCACTTAATGAACAAACTCCAAACAATTGTAATTAAGTGTGAAATGTCTGGATGAGCGTGCAGGGTATTGTTCTCTCGAGTGTAAACAATGCAGGACTAGCTCTCCACGCCTGCGCGGTGAGGCACCCAAGCCCCTGGGAGGACAGCATTCGTTCGACTCGCGATAATTTGTTCGCATGACGATATCGATTTTCTTGTACTAATGACGATTTGTTCGACTGCCGAGCCGTTCGAATAGCGGGGGTCCACTGTATTTTGTAAAGTTAAGTATTGAGTACATATTGAGTTTTTAGTTTAGGGTGAGTACAGTGGTCCCTCAACTTTCGGTCATAATCCGTTCCAGGAGCTAGACCTTAACTCGAATTACTCAAAAGTCGAAACCTTATTTCCCATAAGAAATAATGTAAATACAATTAATCCGTTTCCACCCAAAAATATTCACAAAATATTCATTTTTTTAAAGAATAAATACACTATAGTTTTACATACAGAAAACAATGAGAAATAAATATAAAACACTAATTATAATGGACAAATCAACAGATAAATAAGTTTTACCTTTACTGAAGACTCTTGTTGGCATATGAGAGAGTCGGGAGAGTTTGTTTGGAGGCAGGACAAGATAGTCCTTCAATATGACAATAATATCAACTCTACAGCTTATTTATCTAGCACAATTTATCTAATATGACATAATAAACAATATTAATAACATAGAAACATGATATAAACTCTAGAATGAATAAAACATGTCATTACGAATGTAAGGACTGGTGGTAGTGTGTTTGTTCTTGTTGGGTATAAGGGACACTAACCATAAGCTGTGGTGGTGGTCGGCAGCAGCAGAAAGCCACAACCACTATTCACACAAACAATGTGCATAATTTATAAATAAGAAATATTTACACTTTAATTTATAAATAAGAAATATTTACACTTTAATTTATAAATAAGAAATATTCACACTTATATAAATAAGAAATACTTACACTTACCTTGGAGGAGATGGTGGCAGAGGGCAGCACTCTTGTCAGTATCCCTATATTTCTCAAACAACATTGTAGTAGTTAAGTTTCGTGTCGTCATTGTCTATCGATTAACCCTTTCAGAGTCCGTGCCGTAGTTCTATTGCATTGAGTTCAGGGTCCAAACCGTAGTTCTACGTCATGAGCTCAGCTCACTCAGATAAGCTGTAAGCGGTAAATTTGGGCCTGGATATGAGAGAATACATCTATGTGGTATGTGTGCACCATATAAAACAAATCCTGCAGCAAACAGTGCATAATGAGAGAAAAAAACTGAAACCGTAATTTTCTATTAAAACAGCGACTTTGCAGTGTTTTTTTGTGTACTTTTTATAGTTGTATTTGTGATTTCTTGAGCTCATTTGATAGAATGGAAGATATATTACATATATAGAGATGATTTTGATTGGTTTTAGTATTGGAAATGGCTTGAAACTGAGCTCAAAGTAGCAGAAATGTTAAATTTTTGCCAATGTTCAAGAGTAAACAAATGACCTCACACGTCTAATACGCGCCAGCTGGTGGGTCTAATATATGTTCACAAATGTGGTGATATTATTTGTACAATTATTACAATATTGCATAACAGTAAATCTTCCATTTTTTGGTTTGAATAAAAATTCATTATGTGAATAAAAAATAAAAATGCAATTCATTTGTAAAGACTGAAAACGTAACTAATGAACAGAGGAAATATTAGTTTAGTGCCAGGAATGCCTGCATTGTTTATTCTGCACCCTATTTTGAAATTGGAATATTTTGAAGTTAAATTGGCTAAATTACCAATTTCCAATCACTTTATTTTGTAGTTGAAACAGTTGACTGGGCGATTTCTTGTGCTCAATCGATAGAATAGAAGTAATACTAGTGAAATAGCAAAGAATTCGGTCGATTGGAATAATGTAATTGGCCTAAAATGGGAGTCAAAGTTGGCAAAATCACCGATGCCTAAATATCGCTGACGCATCAAAATTCGCGAGAGCATAATTTCATCAATTTTCAATCAAATTTCGTACTTTTTGTTTTATTACCTTCATGTTTTATTACCATTTCATAAGAAAAAATAAGAATTTTTTTTTTTTGAAAATTCTTGGACACTGGCACACCCCTTCCAAAAATGGCCTTGGACCCTGAAAGGGTTAATCGCTTAACTTTCTTAAGTAAGTAAGTTTATTCAAGTATACACAAATCCAGTTATACATAGATTATCATACATAGCAGCATATGTGTAGAAAACCTAGGATAACCCAAAAAAGTCAGACAGTGACTTATTTCCATTGCTACACTGTTAATGCTACACTTTATCACTGGCTGGTGCTATAGCCTTTATCGACTTGTGAAGCTTCTTTGGACCCATGGTGACTTATTTCACAGTGACAATCACTAAACCAGCAATAAACACAATAAATTTATTGTGAAATGTTTGAAAGAGTGCACTGGGTAATGTTCTCTCAATGGTAAACAACACTAGACTGGCGTCCTGTGTGGCGAGGCGCGCAAGCGCAGGCAGGCGGACAGGTCTGGTACGAACCAATAGTCAAGGGAATGACCGATAGACGAGGGAAAAATTGACCGAAAAAAGCGCTCGAAACTCTAAATCACCGATAGTCGGAATCACCGAAAGTCGAGGGACCACTGTATGTGGTTTTTGAGAAGAGTCATAAATTGATGTTCAGACTGGGTTACTTTAGTATTTACTGGTAATGAATTCCAAATTTTGGGGCCCTGTATGTGCATAGAGTTTTTGCACAGTGTGATATGGACACGGGGTACATCAAACAGTGATCTGTGTCTAGTGTTATGGTCGTGTGTTCTCTCTCTTGTCTTTCTGCTGTCTCCTTGTCATTGAACGTCTGTAGGTTTGTGACACAGGATTTCCCATCCCTGAAACTGTGCTGGTTGTCATTGAAAAGCTCATTCCCTTCTAGGTGCTCCACCACTCTCCTGATAATCTTCTCCATGACTTTGCATACTATACATGTCAGTGACACTGGTCTGTAGTGTGTGTGTGTGTACTCACTTATTTGTGGTTGCAGGGGTCGAATCATAGCTCCTGGCCCCACCTCTTCAATGATCGCTACTAGGTCCACTCTCTCCCTGCTCCATGAGCTTTATCAAACCTCGTCTTAAAACTATGTATGGTTCCTGCCTCCACTACATCACTTTCTAGGCTATTCCATTTCTTGACAACTCTATGACTGAAGAAATACTTCATAACATCCCTTTGACTCATCGGAGTCTTCAAATTCCAATTGTGACCCCTTGTTTCTGTGTCCCATCTCTGGAACATCCTGTCTTTGTCCACCTTGTCAATTCCTTGCAGTATTTTGTCGTTATCATGTCTCCCCTAATCTTCCTGTCCTCCAGTGTTGTCAGGCCGATTTCCCTTAACCTATCTTTGTAGGACAATCCCCTTAGCTCTGGGACTAGTCTTGTTGCAAACCTTTGCACTTTCTCTAATTTCTTGACATGTTTGACAAGGTGTGGATTCCAAACTGGTGCTGCATACTCCAGTATGGGCCTGATGTACATGGTGTACAGAGTCTTGAATGTTTCCTTACTGAGGTATTGGTTTGCCAGGCGCCCCTATGCTGCAGCAATTGTCTGGTTGATGTGCGCCTTGGGAGATGTGCTCGGTATTATACTCGCCCCAAGATCTTTTTCCTTGAGTGAGGTTTGCAGTCTTTGGCCACCTAGACTATACTCTGTCTGGTTTTCTTTGTCCTTCTCCGATCTTAATGACCTTGCATTTGGTGGGGTTAAGTTTAAGGAGCCAGTTGCTGGACCAGTCTTGTAGCCTGTCCAGGTCTCTTTGTAGTCCTGCCTGATCCTCATCTGATTTAATTCTCATCCCCTGCAAACGGGGACACTTCTGAGTGTATCCCTTTCCTCATGTCATTCACATACAGTGGATCCCCGAGTTTCGAACATAATCCGTTCCAGGAGCTTGTTCTAAACTCGAAATGTTCAAAAGTCGAATCAATATTTCCCATAAGAAATAATGGAAATACAATTAATCCGTTCCATAAATCCAAAAATATTAAAAAAAATACATTTTAATGAGATTAATTATAGTTCTACATACTACACACAAGAATTATACTACATAGTAAAGATATATTAAATAAATACATGTATATTTAAATATTTAAACAAATAAAATAACATTTTTACTTACCTTTATTGAAGATTGTTGATGGCATATGGAAGATAGGGAGGAGTTGAGGGAGGGAGGAAGGGAGGGCTTAGTGTTTGGAAGGGGAATCCCCATCCATAAGGACTTCAGGTATCAAAGCCCTATCTGGGGTTACTTCCCTTCTTTGTATTTTAATCCCACTAGGACCAGCTTGAGAGTCACTGGACCCCTGTCGCACAAAATAACTGTCCAGAGTCCTCTGTTTCTGGTGCCTCTTTAAGATTTGCCTGAAGTGGGACATTGTTTTGTCACTGAACATTTTGCTGATATGGCTTGTTTCAGCCAGGGTGGTATTTCTCCACAAACCTTTGAACATCGTTCCACTTCGAACAAATCTCCTTAATCTCTGAAGAAGGCACCTCAACCAGTCCCTCTTCCTCCTCCTGTGAAGCAATAGCCTCAACTCTGGTCTTATGCTCTTCCAGTTCCAGCTCTTGCATCTCTTCAGTTGTTAGCTCTACCCTGTGGTCCTCCACCAACTCTTCCACATCCTCGCCACTCACCTTCAAACCCAGGGATTTGCCCAATGCCACAATACCTTCCACAACAGGCACAGGGTCGGCAGGGTCAGGGTCAGCCTCAACCCTTCAAAATCCCTCTATTGGACACAACCTGTCCACAATGGTCTCCAAGCAGAGTTCAAAGTCCTGGAAGTCACTGCATTCCAAGCCTTACCTGTAAGCCCTATGCAGTTGTAGATATTGAAGCGATTCTTCCAGAACTCTCTAAGGGTCAATTCAGTGTCCGAGGTCACTTCAAAGCACTTTTCAAACACTGCTTTTGTGTAGAGTTTTTTGAAGTTGGAAATGACCTGCTGGTCCATGGGCTGGAGGAGAGGAGTGGTGTTAGGAGGCAAGAACTTCACTTTTATAAAATTGAAGTCGTCACACAGTAGTTCTTCCAAGTTTTGAGGATGTGAAGGAGCAGTGTCCAGTAATAGGAGGCACTTGGGGTCCAATTCCTTTTCCTGTAGGTATTTTTTCACACTGGGGCCAAACACTTCATGGATCCAGTCACTGAAAAGTTTCCTTGTGACCCATTCATTCTGACTAGCTCTCCACAAGACACACAATCTATTCTTGACGACATTGTGTTTCTTGAACACTCTGGGATTTTCTGAGTGATACACCCGTAAAGGCTTCACTTTAAAATCCCCAGTAGCATTAGCACAAAACATAAGAGTTAGCCTGTCTTTCATAGGCTTGTGTCCTGGCAGTGCCTTTTCCTCCTGAGTAATGTAGGTCCTGTTGGGCATTTTCTTCCAAAACAGGCCTGTTTCATCACAATTGAACACTTGTTCGGGTTTCAAATTTTCAGTTGTTATGTAGCCCTGAAACTCGTTTATGAATTTTTCAGCCACATGTTTGTCTGAGCTGGCAGCCTCACCATGCCTTACCACATTGTGTATGCCACTACGCTTCTTAAATCTGTCAAACCAGCCTCTGCTGTCCTTAAAATCACTAACACTACAATCAGCATTGGTTCCAGGCATTTTCTTTGCAAGATCGACATGCAACTTCCTTGCCTTTTCACAAATGATTGTCTCCGACACACTATCACCCACTAACTCTTTATCCTTGATCCACACCAGCAACAACTTCTCAACCTGTTCGACTATTTGTGGTCTATTTTTGGCTAGCATATCAACACCTTTTGCAACATCAGCTTCCTTGATTTGTTCCTTCTTTGCCAGGATAGAAGCAATAGTTGACCTGTTTTTGCCATATACAGTCATCCCTCGGTTTTCGTGTTTAATCCGTTCCTGAGGGATGCACTAAAACTGAAACACACGAAAACTGAAGCCATTTTCCCCATAAGAAATAATGGAAATTCAATTAATCCGTTTCAGACACCCAGGAGTATTAACAAAAAAAAATTTTTTAGAGATTAAATATAGATTTACATACAGAAAAGAATAACAAATAAATATAAAGCACTAATAACATGTATAAATGAACATTTAACTTCACACTTACTTTTATTGGCGACTCTTGTTGGTGTATGGAAGATGGAGACGAAAGAGGGAGGCGAGTTTATTGTTGGGAGGCAGGACAAAATGCTTCAATTTGACACTAATATCAGCTCTACGGCTTATTTATCTATCACAATTCATCTAATATGACATAATAAACAATATAAATAACATAAAAACGTGATATACACTAGAATGAATAAAATATGTGTCTCATTACGAATGTGGTGGCTGGCATACTCGGTCCAGCTATGAAAACATCTTCCTATTCTTTCCTCCTTCAGACGCATTAGTATAAGAGAAAACGGAGTTTGTAATGCTAACTGCATTAGATCACTTATTTCCAGTCGCTTCAAGGTGAACAGGAATCATTCCTGTCCAGGCTGGCTGGTAACAACAACAGCAGCAGCAGCAACAACAACAACTGGTTTGTTGACAAAACTACCGAAACTTCTACACTCTCATTCTCTCTCGTTTATTCATTTAATCTTGTTTACTCACCTCTCACTCTACATTAAGACTGCCTCTTACCACCACTGCCTCTCACCACCACTGCCTCTCATCACCACTGTCTCACCACCACTGCCTCTCACTACCACTGCCTCTCACCACCACTGCCTCTTACCACCACTGCCTCTCACCACCACTGCCTCTCATCACCACTGCCTCTCACCACCACTGCCTCTCACCACCACTGCCTCTCACCACCACTGCCACTCACCACCACTGCCTCTCACCACCGCTTCTTTCCAGTCGCTTCAAGGTGTGAACAGGAATCATTCCTGTCCAGGCTGGCTTGTAACAACAGCAGCAGCAGCAACAACAACAACAACTGGTTTGTTGACAAAACTACCGAAACTTCTATACTCTCATTCTCTCTCGTTTATTCATTTAATCTTGTTTACTCACCTCTCACTCTACATTAAGACTGCCTCTTACCATCACTGCCTCTCACCACCACTGCCTCTCACCACCACTGCCTCTCACCACCACTGCCTCTCATCACCGCCTCTACCACCGCTTCTTTCCAGTCGCTTCAAGGTGTGAACAGAAATCATTCCTGTCCAGGCTGGCTGGTAACAACAACAGCAGCAGCAGCAACAACAACAACAACAACAACTGGTTTGTTGACAAAACTACCGAAACTTCTACACTCTCATTCTCTCTCGTTTATTCATTTAATCTTGTTTACTCACCTCTCACTCTACATTAAGACTGCCTCTTACCACCACTGCCTTTCATCACCACTGCCTCTAACACTACCTCAACCAACAAACAAGCACCACTGCCTCTCACCACCATTGCCTCTCATCACCACTGCCTCTCAGCACCATTGCCTCTCATCACCACTGCCTCTCACCACCATTGCCTCTCATCACCACTGCCTCTCACCACCATTGTCTCTCATCACTGCCTCTCACCACTGCTCATCACCACTGCCTCTCACCACCACTGCCTCCCATCACCACTGCCTCTCAAAACCACTGCCTCTCATCACCACTGCCTCTCATCACCACTGCCTCTCACCACCACTGCCTCTCACCACCACTGCCTCTCATCACCACTCCCTCTCACCACTTTGCTACGATTTCTTTCTTTAATTCTATGGTGTTCCTCACTTTCTTTACCAAAGGACTGACACTAGGAGCTATCTTTGGGCCCGTGGTGGCTTATTTAGCAGTCACACACAATAATCAAGGGCCAAAAACAATGGATTGTTAAGAAATGTTTTGTATGAACTCGCAGGATACTGTTCACTCAATTAGAAACAATGCTACACTGCCTGAGAATGTGCATGGGAGGCGGGCTTGCTGGCTTTGTATGTGGGCTGGGCACTGGACAGGGTTCCGGACCAAGCACGAAAACGGAGGGAATCACACGAAAACAGAGGTCAATTTTCCCTGAAAAAACTGCACGAAAACTGAAATACACGAAAACAGAGATACACGAAAACGGAGGGATGACTGTATCCTGGCAAGCTCAGAAATTCGCACACCACTCTCGCATTTTTGTATACGTAATTTCCTTCTTCATGTCTATGGTGTTTCTCACTTTCTTTACCACAGGGGTACCACTAGGAACTTTCTTGGGACCCATGGTAGCTTATTTCACAGTCGCACTTAATGAACAAGCTCCAAACACAATTAATTAATTGTGAAATGTTTGAATGAGTGTGCAGGGTGATGTTCACTCAAGTGTAAACAATGCTAGACTGGCTCACGGCGCTTGCGTGCCTCGCCACACAGGTCTGGTACGCACTTGTTCAATTGGCGGGACAAAATTTGTTCGAAAAAAAGTGTTCGAAACTCAATTTGTTCGATTGTTGAGGCGATTGAAACTCGGTGTTCCACTGTATACCAAAAACAGCACAGGTTTTAGGACTGACCCCTGTGGAACCCCTCTCATCACAGGCACCCACTCTGGCACATCATCATGTACCATGACTCATTGTTGCCCCCCTGTCAGATATTCTTTGATCCATTGCAGTTCCTTTCCTGTTATGCATGCCTGATCCTCTAGCTTTTGCATTAACCTCTTCTGAGGAACTGTGGCAAAGGCCTTCTTGCAGTCCAAGAAATTGAAATCTATCCACCCCTCTCTCTCATGTCTTACTTCTGTTACCCTTGTCATAAAACTCCAGTAGGTTTGTGACACAGGATTTTCCTTTCCTGAAACGGTGCTGGTTGTCATTTATGAGCTTGTGTCTTTCTAGGTGCTCCACCACTCTCCTCCTGATAATTTTCTCCATGACTTTGCATACTATACACATCAGTAACACATGTCTGTAGTTTAATGCCTCGTGTCTGTCTCCTTTCTTAAAAATTGGGACTACATTTGCCATCTTCCATACCTCAGGTAGTTGCCCAGTTTCGATGGATGTGTTGGAGATATTTGCACTGTCTGCTGAGCCTCTGGGTTTCATAGTGATTTTGGTGTGTAGATTTAGGACCGATCTCTCGATCCCTTGATCTTTTATGCAAGTGTTTCCAATAGTTTACGCGCTTGATTGAATTTGTACAGGCAGTAATGGTTTTCTGTTCATTCTTCAGATCTGCAGTTTGCCTACCTTAAAAGAAGTAGTTATTGTACAGCAAATATTGCAGCCTAGAGAAAACAAGTGACTAGAGTTTTATTATTGGCTTAGCATCTCTTCTTTTGAAGGTCATGATATTAACATTGCTGTGATCTGCAAATGTCAGATCTTCTGACATTACCACTCCTAAGTTTTCACATTAATCTTCTGCTCTTCTATGTTATTTGAGTTTATACTCAAACAGTTTTGTTTTTATTTCCTCAAATTTTCTTTAGCAAAGTAACTTAAATTTGACCTCATTGACCATCATATTGTTTTATGTGGTCCACTGGAAGACTTGGTGTATAGAGTGGAACCCCGAGTTTCGAACTTAATCCGTTCCAGGAGCTAGTTCTAAACTCGAAACGTTCGAAACTCGAAGCAATATTTCCTATAACAAATAATGTAAATCCAATTAATTCGTTCCTGCTGTCAGGAGGCATGACAAAATAGTACTTCACTATGACGCTATTATCAACTTGACAGCTTATTTATCTTTCACAATTCATCTAATATGACATAATAAACAATATAAATGACATAAAAGCCTGATATACTCTAGAATGAATAAAATATGTACGTCATTATGAATGTATTGGCGGGGGAGGACGGTTGTGGTGGGCATTCTTGCTCCAGCTATGAAAACATCTTCCCATTCTTTCCTCCTTCAGACGTGTTAGGATAAGAGAAAATGGAGTTTGTAATGCTAACTGCATTACATCACTTCTTTCATAAGAAAACCATAATGTACAAATGAACAGGTGTACATACACCATTTACATACCTTGCAGAAGATAGGCAGAGCAGCTTATGCTGTCAGGAGTTTATTTCGTTTCATCCTTTTTCTCTCGCTTAATTGCTACACTCTTAATGCTACACTTTGTCACTGAACTTAACTCCTTTAAACTCCACAACTTGCGCCTGTGCTGGTGTGCAGGAACACATTAAAATCACTAAGAGTGTGTTATTAGTCTTGAATATGCCATATTTATAATGATAATAATAACACAATAATAAGCACTTTGAGGCATATAAAACGTTAAAACATATAGACATTTTGCTTAATCCCTTTATATTTTTTCAAAATTATATAATAAACACGCTACCTAACATATAAATTAACACAAATATGAGATGTTTTTCCAGTCGGCTTCACGGAGTGAACGTATTCCATTCGTGTCCAGGCTGGTAACAACAACAACTGGTTTGTTTACAAAACTCGCGAACCTTCTACGCTCTCATTCTCTCTCGTTTATTCATTTAATCTTGTTTACTCACCTCTCACTCTACATTAACCCTTTGACTGTTTCGGCTGTATATATACGTCTTACGAGCCAATGTTTCGGACGTATTTATACGCCTAAATTCTAGCGGCTTCAAATGAAGCGGGAGAAAGCTGATAGGCCTACATGTGAGAGAATGGGTCTGCTTGGTGGGTGTGTGCAGTATGGAAAAAATCGGGGACTCATGGTGCATTGTGGGAGCGCCATGTTTGTAGTCCTTGTTCACCATGCCAGGCGGTAAGAAATACCTCACTCCCCGGCGAATTGGAGGCCTTCTCTTCCCAAGTGATAGTTCTAACAGCGATGGAAGTGCCAGTGAAAGTGAATTCCATGGTTTTCAAAAGGGTGTGACCGAAAGCAGTGCCCAGGATAACATAATTAGTGATGAAAACCCAGATGACCCACAACCGTCCACATCTGGTGCTGGGCCGTCTCATTCACGTTCACCTGTACCAGAACGAAAGAGGAAACTATTTCAACGTGTAGAAGACTCTGATGTGAGCAGTGTAAGTGATGATGACAGTGATTTCAAAACTATTGAAAGCAGTTCTAGTGGCGACAGTGAGGGAGATTATTCTCCAGTGAAGCGGCAGTATGTACGACGCAACATGCGTTCTGGTAGTGTGCCATATGCTATTCCAAGGAAAAGGAGTAAATCTCGGAGTATCTCTTGACCCTACACCACGAATTGATTGTGAAGATGAACATAAGAACATAAGAAAGGAGGAACACTGCAGCAGGCCTGTTGGCCCATACTAGGCAAGTCCTTCACAATCCGTCCCACTAACAGAACACTTGCTCAACCCAATTTTCAATGCTACCCAAGATATTGTTACAATGGGTATGCGTAATGTGCGTGGGGTAGCAGGTAGTGGTGGTGGTGTTGGAAGTGGCATGAGTCATGTGGCACCACGAGCAGGCCACGCTGGTACCCACGCTGCTAACTCAGCACAACCACCATCAACCACAACCTGCACAACCACAACCACCTGTCAATATCCAGTACGCACCAGCAGACCACATCTGGGATTGGCAGCAAGGTGACAATTTTGTTCCCAATCCCCATGACTTTGATGAAGCACAAAGTGGAATACGGCCATCGTGTACACTTGGGAACAATGCTACTGAACTAGAATGCTTTCAGTTATTCTTCGATGAACCCCTGATGGACATTATTGTCAGGGAAAGCAACATATACTATGAGTACACCATGGCAAACACATTTCTTTCACCAAATTCACGGCTACACCAGTGGAAGGACACAACTGTGGCAGAGATGTACCTGTTCTTTGCCACAATAATGCTTATGTCACATGTGTATAAGCACACTGTCACCAAATACTGGTCGACAGAACGCCTGATTTGAACCCCAGGTTTTAGTGATATACCAGTGAATCGTTTTTTGATACTGTTGCGTATGCTTCACTTCTCTGACAAAACAAGGCCTGACAGAAACGACAGGTTATATAAGATCAGGAATGTATTCATGTATGTACCTGAAACAAAAGTGCTGTATGTATTTTTATCCCTTCAGGAAGCTTGTTATTGATGAGTCTTTGATTTTGTTCAAAGGTAGACTGTCGTTCAAGCAGTATATACCAAGCAAGAGGAAACGCTTTGGTATAAAATTATTTGTACTGTGTGACTGCAAAAGTTGTCTGGTTCGGGATCTAATTGCGTACACTGGCAGTAATACAGTGAGAGACACCACGAAGTTATTGGGTATCTTTGGTGATGTGGTTAGAACAATGATGGAACCATATCTTGGTAAGGGGCATATATTATACAGTGGACCCCCGAGTTTCGTAAAAACTTCACTCCTGAAGTCTGCTCAAGTGCCATTACCGAACGAATTTACTCCCTTAAGGAAAAATGTCACGTAGGTTAGTCTATTTCAGACCCCCAAAAATACTTTTCCACAAGCACTTACAATATTATACTTACATAAATGTACGATTTCCGGGGTTTACGAAACTCGGGGGTCCACTGTATACTGATAACTGGTACACGAGCCCTTTACTCAGTGATTTCTTGCGAGTGAACATGACAGACGTGTACTCGCCTAGTTGTACTCACCTAGTTGTGGTTGCAGGGGTCGAGTCATAGCTCCTGGCCCCGCCTCTTCACTGGCCGCTACTGGGTCACGCTCCCTGCTCCATGAGCTTTATCATACCTCTCCTTAAAGCTATGTATGGAACCTGCCTCCACTACATTGCTTTCCAAGTTATTCCACTTCCCGACCACTCTATGACTGAAGAAATACTTCCTAACATCCCTGTGATTCATTTGAGTCTTCAACTTCCAACTGTGTCCCCTTGTTGCTGTGTCCCATCTCTGGAACATTCTGTCTCTGTCCACCTTGTCTATTCCTCTCAGTATCTTATATGTCGTTATCATGTCCCCCCTATCTCTCCTGTCCTCCAGTGTCGTCAGGTCGATTTCCCTTAACCTCTCCTCGTAGGACATACCCCTTAGCTCCGGGACTAGTCTTGTTGCAAACCTTTGCACTTTCTCTAGCTTCTTTACGTGCTTGGCTAGATGTGGGTTCCAAACTGGTGCTGCATACTCCAGTATGGGCCTAACGTACACAGTGTACAGAGTCCTGAACGATTCTTTATTAAGATGTCGGAATGCTGTTCTTAGGTTAGCTAGGCGCCTATATGCTGCAGCAGTTATTTGGTTGATGTGCGCCTCAGGAGACGTGCCTGGTGTTATACTCACCCCAAGATCTTTTTCCTTGCTTGAGGTTTGCAGTCTCTGGCCCCCTAGACTGTACTCCGTCTGCGGTCTTCTTTGCCCTTCCCCAATCTTCATGACTTTGCACTTGGTGAGGTTGAACTCCAGGAGCCAATTGCTGGACCAGGCTTGCAGCCTGTCCAGATCCCTTTGTAGTTCTGCCTGGTCCTCGTCCGATTGAATTCTTCTCATCAACTTCACATCATCTGCAAACAGGGACACTTCGGATTCTATTCCTTCCATCATGTCGTTCACAAATACCAGAAACAGCACCGGTCCTAGGACTGACCCCTGTGGAACCCCACTCATCACCGGCGCCCACTCTGACACCTCGCCACGTACCGTGACTCGCTGCTGTCTTCCTGACAGGTATTCCCTGATCCATTGTAGTGCCTTCCCTGTTATCCCTACCTGGTCCTCCAGCTTCTGCACTAATCTCTTGTGTGGAACTGTGTCAAATGCCTTCTTACAGTCCAGGAATATGCAATCTACCCACCCTCTCTCTCTTGTCTTACTGCTGTCACCCTGT
>WNWK01029505.1:0-24354 GCA_009830355.1 Cherax destructor
AACAACGCTCTTCTTGCCAAATAAGGAGGGAAAATGTTTGTATGCAGTAATTTCGGAAAATAATTCTGAACCTAAAGAAATTTTTATTATTTCATTGTGTTTGTTTATTATTAAATTATTGTAAACTTATCTAAAATATATTTATGGAAATAAATGGCATAAAATACCGACACAATGGAAAAATAAACACATAAGCAGTATAATGTGATCCTTTATTGACAACGTTTCGCCCACGCAGTGGTCTTTATCGAGTCACAAACGGATCTACCTGGATATAAGATACATGAGTATTTATAGGATTTAGTCAGGTGGGTTAGGTGGAGAATGCTTTGTCAGGTGGAGAATGCTGTGTCAGGTGGAGATTGCTGTATGAGACAATATTCAAAGTAGGGTGATAGTCTGAAACCTTGGGTAGCTTTAAAAAAAGATTGGACAAGTATATGGGTAGACCTTCTGCAGTGTTCCATTCTTAAGTTATGAAGAAGTTTCTTGGCAATAGGTTTAGCTATGTTATAGAAGCCGTTGTTCTGGTTGAAGTTGTTGCATATACAGATAAGTGATGATTCTAGGATTCTTCGGTATTGAGTGTTGTCTTCTCCGGCGATGAGTCTTGCGTTTCTGTAGTTGATTAAATGGTTGTCTGAATTTCGGTGTTGAACACAGGCATTTCTTGGGTCGTCAGATCTGCCTGCGTACTGGTGTTCTGAAATACGTGTTTGGAGGTCTCTGGATGTTTCGCCGACGTATAATTTGCTGCAGTGGATTGAAGCTTGTCCTGTCTGTTACTGGTAATGTCCTTGATGGTTGTGGATGTGGAAGTAGATACTCGGAATGAGATATTGGAAAAAATGTTTTCAACGTGTTTGGCAATGGAGTTGGTGGGGAGGACTATGTATCTCTTCTCAGCAGTGTCTTCTATGGGTGTATTGAAGATGTTTAATGCCCGTCGTCTGCAGTTTCTAATAAAGTGATGAGGATAGTGAAGTTTAGAGAAAACTTGTTCAATGAGGGAGCATTCTTCCTCAAGGAACTCACTGCTGCAGATTCTGAGTTCGCGCAGGAAAAAGCCTATAATTACACCACGTTTAGTTTTGGTGTCGTGGTGAGAGTAGAAGTGGAGAAGATCGTGTTGATTGGTAGGTTTTCGATAGACTTTAAAACGAAGTTCATGGTCAGCTTTGCAGAGAAGAACATCAAGGAAAGGAAGAGTGTTGTCGACTTCTTCTTCTAGTGTGAACTGGATTGATGGCTCAACCTGGTTGAGCTTGTGTTGGAGAGCTTGAACGTTGAAGCGTCTGGGAGTTATGATGAGAATGTCGTCAACATAACGAAGCCAGGTGACAGAAGAGGGAATAATAGTGGAAAATCGCTCGGCTTCCAAATGTTCCATATATAGGTTCGCAAGGACGGCACTAAGTGGCGATCCCATGGGTAGTCCAAAAGTTTGCTGAAAGAGTTGATTTTCGAAAGAGAAACATGTAAAGCCCACACATAGTTCAACAAGGTCGATGAAATCGCTGGCTGGAAGAGGAAGATCAAGCGAGTCGTCAATCTAAGAAAGAAACACTGCAGAAGGTCTATCCATATACTTGTCCAATCTCTTTCTAAAGCTACCCAACTTTTTAGACTATCACCCTACTTTGAAGATTGTCACATGCAGCATTCTAAACCTGACTAAATCCTGTAAATACTCATGGATCTTTTATCCAGGTAGATCTGTTTGTGACTTGATAAAGCCCACTGCGTGGGCGAAACGTTGTCGATAAAGGATCACATTATACTGCTTATGTGTTTATTTTTCCAAAATATATTTAGTTGGATTAGGCTAAATTAAATTGCGCTTGTTATAATAAGGTTAGGTAAGTTTTCTAAGGTTCTTTTGGTACAAAATTATTTATTTTTACATTAACATAAATGAAAAAGTATATCTTTAAACGTGTAAGAGAAAATTTTAGAAAGGACTTTATTTTAAATGAGTTCTTGCTAATTTTCACTTATGTGTTTAAAGATTTATTTTTTCATTGATGTTAATGAAAATAATGATAATTTTGTACCGAAAGAACCTTAGAAAACTTACCTAACCTTATTATAACAAGTGCAATTTAATTTAGCCTTAACCAAGTAAATATATTTTTGATAAGTTTACTGTTATTTAATAATAAAAAAACGCAATGATATATATTTTTTTCGTTAGGTTCGGAATGATTTTTTCGAAATTAATGCATACACGAATTTTCCCTTGTCTTATTCGGCAAGAAGAGCGTTGCTATTTAAGACAAAATCGCAAGTTTTACCTATTCGGAACGACATATATATATAATTTTTTTTTTTGCATAATAATAATTTCATAGATTTATAATTTTGTACAAATTTGTATTATGTATATATACAAAGGATTCCACAGGATTCCATATCAAATTCAGGCTGTTATATTGTTGCTTATTTCATGTTTTTATGGGAGAGCTTATCATTTAACAATTTTTAAGATCTTTCTCATCTATCTTCATGTTATAGTTTGCTTTTTAAGATCCTCCACTTTTTCACACCAGCTTCCAACTGCTAGGCTTCACCTGAGACCTTCCTGCTCTTGTTATATTCATCATCACTACCTGTACCCATTCCAGGCTCCACCACCACCGATTGCAAACCCTGTCCCAATTACCACCAATACTCTATGCAATCACCGTCACCACCACTCTGTTATTCCCTTGCAGTAAACATTGCTTTGGAGTTCCTTCCAGTACCTTGTGGGTCCAGTCTTGCAGTGAGTATTACCGTCTCAGCGGGTGCCACATGCCGATGGGCTTTCTGAGGGCGGACATCATCTGGTTCCAGTGTGAGAGAGCCTTGCCCGTGGCCTGGGTGCCCACGATGACGTGCCCCACCGACCTGGCTGGTCCTCCCTCGCTGTTGTATTCAGCGACCGTCACCCGCAGCTGGATGTTCTGTGGGAAGCAAGAAGATGCTGCAACACATCTCTTTCAAATGCATTTCTTCCTATTTTTCATGAAGACATTAGTCTAAATTCTTCAGTTTAATCAACGTTTACTTACTCATATCTGATGTATTATTTATTTTAGACCCGACTGTCGTGTGCAGATAGGCATAAGCTTTTTAATTTGATTTTAACATCATTCAGTACACAGAAACATTTTTCACTAACAATTGGTTTAGTTCAAGGGGTTCCCTTGGTACTGTCAAAGGGTTATTGATAAAAGGATTGAAACTGCTCTGTGATGTAGGTCAACTGCTTGGTTAGGTCAACTTTTGACCTCAGAAGCACAGTTGACCTACGTCACACTAGAATTTATCTGGATTTTCTCTGTCTGGTTCCTACGGGTTTTATGTTTCTTCACATATACTCTTTTTTCACTTTTACATTTTTAACACGTTTTTCACTTTCACACTTAAACCCGTATTAACGTGTGTTTCTACATGAAAGAAGAAATTCCCTATGATTATTTAAATTCTGTACCAACCTCTGTCTAATCAACGCTTGATAGAACTTTACATAGTGAAGCGTTGTCCTAATTAAAGTTTACTGAAACTTGCGTCTTTGTCTTCGTATTTGGTTCAGCTACTGTTGATGATTCTGTCTACACTTTCTTTGTTGTTTATTGGTGTTCCTTGATGTAGAGGTTGCAGCTGTTGAGATTCGTCAGGGTGGGTGATTTAATAGGCTTTTATGCGGGCGTCTGGAGGAGGAAGGTGGGTTTGGTTGGCGTGGGCTGAAGAAGCAGTAGAATTGAAAAGTAATGCATGGTGGAGGAAAATTAAGTTGGTTAATTGTGTTTAAAGCTGGTGGAGGGGGTATCAGATTCCCCAAGAGTGTGTGTGTGTTTTTGGTGGTAGTCACGTCAGTACATGCTTAGGTAAGATATGCGAATATACGGTGTGGGCGGTGTGATGTTGGTGTGTGGACTGTTGGACCAAAGGTAGTGGTGCGGCAGATGCCTCACCATTTTGGGTCCTGAATAGTGGTCCTGTGTGTTGTGTTTCTCCAGGACCCTCTTGTATTTTTTTGGATCACCAAGTGGGGTGACTCCAAGGTTCCTTGGAATGACAGTGTAGGTTAAGGCCTGGGAGGCCCACCTTTTAAGAGGTCAATGGTGATGACTCCAGTGCATGGAGGGAACAGACTTCAAACTGGTAACAATAATTTTGTCGGTGGACTGTGGCCACAGTCCCACCGACAAAATTTATGTGACTATATACCCAGTTTTGAAGTCTGGTAATTTTCCCTCCCATGCTCTCCAATTTCCCCCAGTGGTGTGTTTTGCATAACCAGTTTTGTTTATTGCATATTGCTGTGAGACGCAGGGTTGATAATGTAATTTTGTATTTGTATTAATATGTACACTAATTTTTTGCACTGTTTCTGTTTATGAAGTGTTTATTTCATATGTGAAAGCGGAGATGTGCGATAATGGACGCTAATGCTGTTTACAGTTTCTCAACTTATAATAATCATGTAATTAATGTGGAAACTTCGTTTATATAACGTGCCTGTTATATTTTTGCAAGAATTGTTGTGTGATAATGGACACTTTTGCTGTTTAAAGAGAGACTTTCTCAATTTATAATAAATTTACTTGTATATAGTTATTGTATGTAATTATTGTATATAATTATTGTATATAATTATTGTGTACAGGGGTAACCCAGTCAGCTCTTTAATTTTATATCATGTATAGAAAATGCATTAACGTAGGTGTTTGTGCATTTTCCTGTTTATGTTTAAGAGTACAGCTGTAAATCATGACTGTGGACTCATTTGTTGTAAAAGCTGATCACTTTTACGTCAAACGAGTTTTACACGTCTGCGGATTACCAGTGCTCAATATAGAGATACACTTTAAGGTTATAAAGACTTATTGTGTTTTTCTATGTACAAGTAAATTGCACCAAGACAATGCTTGATGCAGTTTTCTTATTTTGGGAGAATTTTGTGTTTCCCCAGACCTAAGGTTAATTTCCCATTTATTTTCTTTCCAGCTAGCTGAGTGAGACCGGTGGTCCAGGAGCTGAGTGAGACCGGTGGTCCAGGGCAGCGGGTATTAGATAGAGCAAGATGTAGGTGTTGTGTTGGTGAGTTTTTTTTAGTTTATACTTAGGGTAATTTTATTTGTTTAAAAGCTCTCATGTTTACCTGTAAGGCCGTAGTGTGCACAGGCCTATTTAAGTTTTGGGAGAGTACTCATACAGCCTGCAGGTTGAGTAGCCTGCAGGTTGAGTAGCCTGCAGGTTGAGTAGCCTGCAGGTTGAGTAGCCTGCAGGTTGAGTAGCCTGCAGGTTGAGTAGCCTGCAGGTTGAGTAGCCTGCAGAAGAAGTGGGTATGTGTCATGGAGCCTCCCTGTTTATAAATGTTTATATATTTTACTTTACACACTAGTAGCAGTGTGCTAGTGAGCTAATGTGAGTGAGTAAAGGTGATGTGGTATGTAGTAGAGTAGATTGTAGGTTGTATATGTTATTTTACTTTTAATATATATTATATTTTTGTATAGATGAGTTTTTGCGTCCTTCCTCATAATACATTGACCATTTAGATTTATGCTTCATAATTTGTAAGAAGGTTCATGCTGGCCCTAGAGTGGTTTCTTGTTTTATTTTAAATAATATAAATGCCCCTAGACTAGGCAGGTCGTTTACCCTTTAGGAGCCAAGACTTTTATTAATGTTACGCAGTCAAAAAGTTATCACAGTGTGTGTGTGTATTGTGTACTCACCTAGTTGTGGTTGCTGGGGTCGATTCATAGTGTGTGTGTGTGTGTGTGGTGTGAGTGTGTGTGTATTGTGTGTGTGTGTGTGTGTGTATTGTGTGTGTGTGTGTATTGTGTGTGTATATTGTGTGTGTGTGTGTGTGTGTGTGTGTGTTGTATGTGTGTGTGTACTCACCTATTTGTACTCACCTAGTTATGGTTGCAGGGGTCGAGTCATAGCTCCTGGTCCCGCCTCTTCCCTGGCCGCTACTGGGTGTGTGTGTATGTATGAGGGCGTGAGCTAATGAAGTTAACGAATCTTTATGTCTCTTTGTCTCTGTCTGTCTGTCTGTGCGTCTCTGGCTGTCTGTCTGTCTGTCTGTCTGTCTCTCTTTCTCTCTTACCTAGTTTCAATCTTTCCCTAACCTTCCCATTATCTTTAGTTTTTCCCCTTTCTCCGAAGCCAATGAGGAGATTTCTGAGTGTCCCATGCATATATCAGAGCCATTACACCCTGCTCTAGGCCTATGTGTATGCCCCCTGCCCGAGGCCAACTTGGAGGCCCCCTGCCCTAGGTCTACTTGCAGGCCCCTTCCTTAGGCCTAGGTACAGATCTCTGCCCTAGGCCTAGGAGGAGGCCCCTGACCAAGGCAACAAGAAGGCCCCTTGCCCTAGGCCTAAGAAGAGGCCCCCTGCTCATGGCCTACGTGTAGCGCGGGTGCTGGGACGCTGAAGATCATGGCTTCGTTGAAGACAGGTGATCGTGTATCTTTCTTGACACTTGTCTTCTTCTTCATCACCTTCTTACCGTTCTGCAGCACGTACACCTACGGGGGGAAGGCTCGTTAGTGGCGTAACTGGTTTGTTGATGTTGTGTCGCTAATGGAGGTGGTTGGTTAATTATGGGGTGGTTATTTTGTAAGGGGCACTAGAGGCACGGTTAGGTATTTTAGGAAAGTGATTGGTTCGGAAGAAAGGCTTTGGTTGTTCAGGGAATGGATAGATAGTTAAAAGGGTGGTTGGATGGTTAAATGGTTAATTAAGTCGTTAGGAAATAAATGGATCCTCAGAAAGTGCTCGTTCGTTATTAAGGATGTTTGATCGTAAATGAGATGGCCAAAGTGGTTAAGTTACAAATCATGCTGTTTGATCGTTTGAAGTTTGATTAAAGTTTTGTTGGTTTGATATTTTGGAGACGGGAAGTACAGTGTCTGCATTGGCAAGACTGCCTCTGGCAAGACAGAGATGGAGTGAGAAAAACTTTCATCATCATTCACTCCATCACTGTCACGTCATCATTCCACCAGTTGCTCTTCTTCCCTCCCACTCCCAGTTTCCTATAACCACAAACTTCGGCTGAACACTCTAACACTGCATTCTAAAACCTACCCCATTCATCTTTAACCCCATTGCCTATACTCTTACTAGTCATTCTATCCTCCAAGAGTTGTTTATATCTTAATATTACTGCCTCCTCCTTTAGCTTATAAACCTTAACCTCTCTCTTACCTGCTGCTTCCAATTTCTTTGTTTCCCATCTACCTTTTACTCTCACTGTAACTACAACTAAAAAGTGATCTGATACGTCTGGAGCCCCTCTATAAACATGTACATCTTGAAGTTTACCCAACAGTTTTTTATCTACCAATACATAGTCCAACAAACTACTTTCATTACGCCCTACATAATACCTTGTATATTTATTTATCCTCTTTTCCTTAAAATATGTATTACCTATAACCAAACCCCTTTCTACACAAAGTTCAATCAAAGGGCTCCCATTATCATTTACACCTGGCACCCCAAACTTACCTACCACACCCTCTCTAAATGTTTCTCCTACTTTAGCATTTAGGTATCCTACCACAATTACTCTCTCACTTGGTTCAAAGGTTCCTACACACTCACTTAACATCTCCCAAAGTCTCTCTCTCTCTCCTCTACACTCCTCTCTTCTCCAGGTGCATACACACTTATTATGACCCACTTTTAGCATCCAACCCTTCTTTTAATCCACTTAATCCTTGAATTTATACATTTATATTCCCTCTTCTCCTTCCATAACTAATCCTTCAACATTATTGCTACCCCTTCCTTAGCTCTAACTCTCTCAGATACTCCTGACTTAATCCCATTTATTTCTCCCTAAAGAATCTAACCTACCTACCCTAACCTTCCCCTTTCAGCTTTGTTTCGCTTAGGGCCAGGACATCCAACTTCTTTTCATTCATAACATCAGCAATCATCTCTTTCTTATAATCTGCACTACATCCACGCACATTCAAGCATCCCAGTTTTATAAAGTTTTTCTTCTTCACTTTTATAGTATTTTCTACAGAAGGGGTTACTAGCCCATTGCTCCCGGCATTTTAGTCACCTCATATGACGCGCATGGCTTACGGAGGAAAGATTCTTTTCCACTTCCCCAGAGATAATAGAGAAAATAGAGAAGAACGAGAACTATCAAGAAAAAAGAAGAAAAACCTAGATGTGTACTCACCTATTTGTGGTTCATAGCTCCTGGCCCCGCCTCTTTACTGATTGCTACTAGGTCCTCTCTCTCCCTGCTCCATGAGCTTTATCAAACCTCGTCTTAAAACTATGTATGGTTCCTGCCTCCACTACGTCACTTTCTAGGCTATTTCACTTCCTGACAACTCTGTGACTGAAGAAATACTTCCTAACATCCCTTTGACTCATAGGAGTCTTCAACTTCCAATTGTGACCCCTTGTTTCCGTGTCCCCTCTCTGGAACATCTTGTCTCTGTCCACCTTATCTATTCCTCGCAGTATTTTATATGTCGTTATCATGTCTTCCCTAACCCTCCTGCCCTCTAGTGTCGTCAGGCTGATTTCCCTTAAGCTTTCTTCGTAGGACAATCCCCTTAGCTCTGGGACTAGTCTTGTTGCAAACCTTTGCACTTTCTCTAATTTCTTGACGTGCTTGACCAGGTGTGAGTTCCAAACTGGTGCTGCATACTTCAGTATGGGCCTGACGTATATGGTGTACAGAGTCTTGAACGATTCCTTAGTGAGGTATTGGAACGCTGTTCTTAAGTTTGCCAGACGCCCGTATGCTGCAGCAGTTATCTGATTGATGTGTGCCTCAGGAGATGTGCTCGGTATTATACTCACCCCAAGATCTTTTTCCTTGAGTGAGGTTTGCAGTTTTGGGCTTCCTAGACTATACTCTGTCTGCGGTCTTCTTTGCCCTTCCCCGATCTTCATGACTTTACATTTGGCAGGGTTAAATTCAAAGAGCCAGTTACTGGACCAGGCTTGTAGCCTGTCTAGGTCTCTTTGTAGTCCTTCCTGATCCTCGACTGATTTAATTCTTCTCATTAGCTTCACATCATCTGCAAACAGGGACACTTCTGAGTCTATCCCTTCCGTTACGTCATTCACATATACCAAAAACAGTACAGGTCCTAGGACTGACTCCTGTGGAACCCCACTCGTTACAGGTCCCCACTCTGACACCTCGTCACGTACCATGACTCGCACATGCCTCCCTGTCAGATATTCTCTGATCCATTGCAGTGCCTTTCCTGTTACGTGTGTATGATCCTCTAGCTTTTGCATTATCCTCTTGTGAGGAACTGTGTCGAACGCCTTCTTGCAGTCCAAGAAAATGCAGTCTATCCACCCCTCTCTCTCATGTCTTACTTCTGTTACCTCGTCATAAAACTCCAGTAGGTTTGTGACACAGGATTTTCCTTCCCAGAAACCGTGCTGGTTGTCATTTATAAGCTTGTGTCTTTCTAGGTGCTCCACCACTCTCCTCCTGATGATCTTCTCAATGACTTTGCATACTATACACGTCAGTGACACAGGTATGTAGTTTAATGCCTCGTGTCTGTCTCCTTTCTTAAAAATTGGGACTACATTTGCCATCTTCCACACCTCAGGTAGTTGCCCAGTTTCAATGGATGTGTTGAAGATTTTTGTTAGTGGCACACTCAACATCTCTGCTCCCTCTCTAAGGACCCACGGAGAAATGTTGTCAGGTCCCACCGCTTTTGAGGTATCGAGTTCACATAGCAGCTTCTTCACCTCCTCCTTGGTTGTGTGTATTTCATCCAGCACTTGTTGGTATACCTCCCTATTCTGAATTCCTGGAGTCCTTCCTGTAAAGACTTCTTTAAATCTCATGTTGAGCTCCTCACATACCTCTTGGTCGTTTCTTGTGAACTCCCCACCTTCCTTCCTCAGCCTGATTACCTGGTCCTTGACTGTTGTTTCCCTCCTATTGTGTGTATGCATATATATGTATGTACATGTCTGTGTAGTGTGACCTAAGTGTAAGTAGAAGATACCTGTTATCCAGTGTGTTTATGAGACAGAAAAAGGAACACCAGCAATCCTACCATCATGTGAAACCGTTACAGGTTTCTGTTTCACACTCTCTTGGCAGGACGGTAGTACCTCCCTTATGGTGAGCCAGAACTACATGATGCATTAAACCACATGACCACCCAATCCTACAAGATTGGCGCAGCCAGCAGAGCTAGCTGTTTTACCGCCATCCAAGGACATAAAGGTGTTGTGGGAGCTTCTAGGCTAATTTCATTCTCATCCCTGTTTGGTGAACTAGTCCACGAGCAGCATATACATATTATTGTAACCACGAACGAGTGGAATTGATCAATAACAACACTGCACTAGCCACAATGAATACAATGGTACAATATATCAAAGATTATGACTCTCCAGCTCCTCCGAAACCGGATGCGAGCCCAGTATGCAGCATGCATTTCCCCTCTGGATGGCCACGCTGAGGCGCTGGAACATGAAAGTGGCTGCCCTTGGGTCCCTGGTGGTGTCGATGAGTCTGGAACCCAGTTCTTTAAGGAAACGTGTTGCATTTTTTTCCCATGCTCCCAAGGTCTCTGATCACACTGGGACAAATTGATACTGTTGGCTTATGTCCCTGTACTTGCCGATCTTGTACTCCTCCCTGTGGTCAGCAGCTCCTCCCTGTCGCCCGACACTGTGATGGATGTAGGTGTTAGCCAATGTCGACACACAGGTAGAGTCCCATGCTAAGTGCTTGCCATTCTTCCAAGGATAGATCGTGATCCCATTGGGGCGGTTTGCTGGGTTGTGGATATTGTTGGCTGCTAGTGATCAGGGCTGTCTCTCTGCTGGGCATCCAGCTGTAGCAAGGGTTCTCATTATGATGTCGTTGACTTCATTGTGTCTTGCATGCCAGCCCTTGGTTTTGGAACAGTTTAGACCATGTAGACCATATTGGTCGGCTTGCACATCTCCACAAATACAATTATATTCCGTGTGAATTGGGACAGCAAGGTGCAGAGCCACTGCAATGCGGAGGGTCTTAGAGTCGAGGCGTGTTCTCATTGCCGAAATGGGAAGTGTTTGGAGGAAGTCCCCAGAGTGATGTGCACTCACAGCTAGGAGACGGGCAGTCTCCCTGTCTGATGTTACAGCCCTAAGCATGTTGGCAAGCATCTTTTCAATGATGGGGCCATCCCAGCTTAACTGTTTGTAGGCCAGTTCTGCACTAGGTCTTGGTGCTGGAGCAGCAAGAGTCTTCCATTCAGTGATGGCACTGGCGTAGCTAGGGCCCTGTATTCCTGCTGAATCACTGAGGTTGTCCGGAAGAATTTGTTTTATTAGCTCGTTTGATGCTGTGGAAGAGGATATATATATATATATATATATATATATATATATATATATATATATATATATATATATATATATATATATATATATATATATATATATATATATATATATATATATATATATATGTCGTGCCGATTAGGTAAAACTTGCGATTTTGGCTTAAATAGCAACGCTCACCTTGCCATATAAGACAAGTGAAAATTTGTGTATGCAATAATTTCGCCAAAATCATTCTGAACATAACGAAAAAAATATATTTCATTGTGTTTGTTTAATATTAAATTAATGTTAACGTATCTAAAATATATTTAGTTGGGTTAGGCTAAATTAAATTGCGCTTCTTGTAATAAGGTTAGGTAGGTTTTCAAAGTTTCTCTTGGTACAAAATTATAAATTCTTACATTAACATAAATGAAAAAAATATATCTTTAAACGTATAAGAGGTAAATTTTAGAAAGGACTTAATTTTAGATAAGTTCTTGCTAATTGACCAGTTTTACCTAATCGGCACGACATATATATATATATATATATATATATATATATATATATATATATATATATATATATATATATATATCTCCAATGAGTTTGGTAAATGATTAAAAATTCCTTGAGATACCACTGCCACGAGTGTCCTCGGATCACGAGAAAAACCTCTAGCTCTGCTGGATGCGTGATCTTTGTAGGATCGGTGGCTCAGTGGTAAGGTGATATGGTATGTTGTGTTGTCTCTTGAGGCGGGACAATGTGTCGTAGGGTCGAATCCTGGGCTGCCGCAGTTTGGTAATCTTTAGCTCAAGTACTTTTACAATTGTCAGTGCTTCATCAGGAGCTATGCAATGATGCAAGAGAGCAACTAAAGCAGTGGGAGTGTTCTCTGAGTAGCGTAGTGCGGGTGTGTCACCGGCCACAGCTTCTCTCAGAATGTGGTCAACAGTCGGTGCCACCCCCACACCCCCACCATTCCCTTACTCCCCATATGGGGTAGAAGGGTTTCTGAGATGTCAAGTATGAAATTAGAAGATATAATATCCAGCCCCAAGCTTTTTCTAACCGCTTATAACAGGCCATATGATTCGAGGAAATTCTTTTCTCATTGGATACTATATCTATGGATTACTATTATTCTGTATAGCCTTTTAAATTAATAAAAGAAAGGAATAGAATGTGCTCTTGGTCCATTTAAATGTCCTTCTCTGGGGTACTAGAATGTTCTCAGGGGAACTCAGAAGTATCTCTTCCTAAATATTGTCTACTATCCTTCTCAGTGTAGGTTAATATGCCTTGCTTGTGAGTCTTCATTACCTTTCTGATAATATTTCTATGATCCAAATTTCTACTAATACCCTTTAACCCCTACCGACATTATCCCTTAATCTTGTGTGCCTGTACTGTACTATACAGTGACAGCTAAACGCGTTATATAACCATTCACAACTGACGTGGTATGAAGTATTGGTGCGTAGACACTGGTCGAGCGTCATCAATCCATCAACCCACCTGGCATGATGAACAATCCTGTGATTTTGTATAGCATTGTTGTTTAAGATTGTGTACAATAGACTCTACGAAATAGGTATCGAGTTGTATAACCCATAATTTGAGTTATATACGGTATTCCTTTCATGTTTCAAGAGAAAAGATTCAATTATGTTTCTTTCCATGACAGAACTGTTTGGTACTATAATCTGGGCAGCATCCCATCCCAGTGGATGATTACAGGAACTAACGTGGTTAAAGATAGCATCGACTCCTGTCCTGTCCTGACTTAGCATTTATGTTGGGCTATTCTGGTTTCCAGAAATTTACATGTTTGACCAATATATAAGAGAGGACACATATTACATGGGACCTTGTAAACCCCACCAACTTTGTTGGAGGGTGTGTTGGAGGGTGTGTTTTTAATAACCCTTTGTTTCATAGTCCCTGTGTTTTTTTAAAGCAAGGTTTAGATTGATCTTTTTAATTCCTCACGCAGACAAACCAGATTCTCAATGTATGGTAAAACCGTCCTATTATAAGTTCAGTAGGCTCAGCAACATATAACCTATCTAAATGGCTGGTTAAACTTCTAACTCCCATGGTCGGTAAGATCTCAGACGCACATATTAAAAATAATATTGACCTCACTGAAAGGCTCCAGAAATTAAATGTTCCTCATGAGCTTTGATGTCACAGCTCTGTTCAACAAAGTCCCTGACTTACTTTCGTACTTTGAAGAGGAACTAGAAAACTTCCCTATGCCCTACCCACGAAAATAATAATTGAACTGATAAACCTCTGTGTTACTGATTGCAAGTTCGTGTTTGAAGGGAAATACTATGCTCAAAAACAAGGCATGGCAATGGGATATCCCCTTAGCCCCTTACTCAGCAACTTGTGTATGGAATTTTATGAGACCAGACTTCTTAAAGACATTCTCCCAGATAAACCTTGTTGGTTCAGATACGTAGATGATGTTCTTTGCCTGTGGCCTAAAGATCACAACATTGATGAGTTCCTACAAAGACTCAATGGTCTAGTAATTTCCATTAAGGTCACAACACAACATTAAATAAACAACACTTTGCTGTTCCTAGATGTTTTAATCCATCGTGTTGATAGAAAATTCAAATTCACAGTTTATAGGAAGTCAACGATGTGACGTCATACATTCACTACTATTACAATCACGACACCAGGGTAAACAGTAGTGTGTTCCTCACAATGTGACGTCATACATTCACTACTATTACAACCACGACACCAGGGTAAACAGTAGTGTGTTCTCACAATGTTCTTAAGAGTCTTGCACATCAGTAGTCCAGAGGACCTAGACGACGAGATCAACAAGATATTCAACATAGCCACAAAACTGAGATATCCCAGGAATTTTGTGGAGAAGTCAGCAATATCAGCAAGAAAGACTTTCTACAAGACTGAACCTAAGGAAGTGATGGCCAGGAAAAATGTACTAGATTTACCATACAATGAGAACCTGGTTTGTCTACGTGAGACATTAAAAAAGATCAATATAAACCTTGCTTTCAAAAACACAGGTTGAAAGACAGAATATATAGGTGGAGAGTGAGGTGTGAGTGACGCATGGTGACCTGAGTGAGGTGTGAGTGACGCATTGTGACCTGAGTGAGGTGTGAGTGACGCATGGTGACCTGAGTGAGGTGTGAGTGACGCATGGTGACCTGAGTGAGGTGTGAGTGACGCATGGTGACCTGAGTGAGGTGTGAGTGACGCATGGTGACCTGAGTGAGGTGTGAGTGACGCATGGTGACCTGAGTGAAGTGTGAGTGACGCATTGTGACCTGAGTGAGTGTGAGTGACGCATGGTGACCTGAGTGAGGTGTGAGTGACGCATGGTGACCTGAGTGAGTGTGAGTGACGCATTGTGACCTGAGTGAGGTGTGAGTGACGCATGGTGACCTGAGTGAGGTGTGAGTGACGCATGGTGACCTGAGTGAGGTGTGAGTGACGCATTGTGACCTGAGTGAGGTGTGAGTGACGCATGGTGACCTGAGTGAGGTGTGAGTGACGCATGGTGACCTGAGTGAGGTGTGAGTGACGCATTGTGACCTGAGTGAGGTGTGAGTGACGCATGGTGACCTGAGTGAGGTGTGAGTGACGCATGATGACCTGAGTGAGGTGTGAGTGACGCATGGTGACCTGAGTGAGGTGTGAGTGACGCATGGTGACCTGAGTGAGGTGTGAGTGACGCATGGTGACCTGAGTGAGGTGTGAGTGACGCATGGTGACCTGAGTGAGGTGTGAGTGACGCATGGTGACCTGAGTGAGGTGTGAGTGACGCATGGTGACCTGAGTGAGGTGTGAGTGACGCATGGTGACCTGAGTGAGGTGTGAGTGACGCATGGTGACCTGAGTGAGGTGTGAGTGATGCATGGTGACCTGAGTGAGGTGTGAGTGACGCATGGTGACCTCAGTGAGGTGTGAGTGACGCATGGTGACCTGAGTGAGATGTGAGTGACGCATGGTGACCTGAGTGAGTGTGAGTGACGCATGGTGACCTGAGTGAGGTGTGAGTGACGCATGGTGACCTGAGTGAGGTGTGAGTGACGCATGGTGACCTGAGTGAGATGTGAGTGACGCATGGTGACCTGAGTGAGGTGTGAGTGACGCATGGTGACCTGAGTGAGGTGTGAGTGACGCATGGTGACCTGAGTGAGGTGTGAGTGATGCATGGTGACCTGAGTGAGGTGTGAGTGACGCATGGTGACCTCAGTGAGGTGTGAGTGACGCATGGTGACCTGAGTGAGATGTGAGTGACGCATGGTGACCTGAGTGAGGTGTGAGTGACGCATGGTGACCTGAGTGAGGTGTGAGTGACGCATGGTGACCTGAGTGAGGTGTGAGTGACGCATGGTGACCTGAGTGAGATGTGAGTGACGCATGGTGACCTGAGTGAGGTGTGAGTGACGCATGGTGACCTGAGTGAGATGTGAGTGACGCATGGTGACCTGAGTGAGGTGTGAGTGACGCATGGTGACCTGAGTGAGGTGTGAGTGACGCATGGTGACCTGAGTGAGGTGTGAGTGACGCATGGTGACCTGAGTGAGGTGTGAGTGACGCATGGTGACCTGAGTGAGATGTGAGTAACGCATGGTGACCTGAGTGAGGTGTGAGTGACGCATGGTGACCTGAGTGATGTGTGAGTGACACATGGTGACCTGAGTGAGGTGTGAGTGACGCATGGTGACCTGAGTGAGGTGTGAGTGACGCATGGTGACCTGAGTGAGGTGTGAGTGACGCATGGTGACCTGAGTGAGGTGTGAGTGACGCTGGTGACCTGAGTGAGGTGTGAGTGACGCATTTTGACCTGAGTGAGGTGTGAGTGACGCATGGTGACCTGAGTGAGGTGTGAGTGACGCATGGTGACCTGAGTGAGGTGTGAGTGACGCATGGTGACCTGAAGAATGCCATGTTGGGATGAGGACGGGCAGACGATGAGATCACGTGACTCCTGTGTTGCTGGGTTGGTGCTGCCCCGCCTGCTTGAGTATCATGTATGCTAATCTTTTAGAAATTTTGTGGTTTGCAGTGTTACGTTCTATTGTGTCTGTGACGGCGATTAACGAGGCTTCTAAACACCGTCTGCGTCTAAGGTCTGGTTCGGTGAGAACTAGTTGTGCCTCATCCCAGTTCATCAAATGCCCCGTGGAGTCTCTGTGGAGGACACAGGCGTACATTAAGTCATCTCTGTTACTGGCATTTCGATGCTCGTTCAGACGGACCGCAAGATATCTGCTTTTTTCGCTTACATATTTCTTGGGACAGACTCCACAGGGGATGGTGTAGACGCTGCTGTAAAAGTTAGAGGTGTGTGGCTGCGTTTCGTAGTGAGGTCTTTGGTAGATGATGTGTTTATGGTAGAAACATTTATGATACTCTTAGCAAGTGCCTGGGAGCACTAATATATATATATATATATATATATATATATATATATATATATATATATATATATATATATATATATATATATATATATATATATATATATATATATGGTGCTATTATTTAATAAATGTATGGAAGAGGGTAAGGTACCTAGGGATTGGCAGAGAGCGTGTATTGTTCCTTTGTATAAAGGCAAAGGGGACAAAAGAGAGTGCAAAATTATAGGGGAATAAGTCTGTTGAGTGTACCTGGTAAAGTGTATGGTAGAGTTATTATTGAAAGAATTAAGAGTAAAACAGAAAGCAGGATAGCAGATGAACAAGGGGCTTTAGGAAAGGTAGGGGTGTGTAGACCAAGTGTTTACAGTGAAACATATAGGTGAACAGTATTTGGATAAGGGTAAAGATGTTTTTGTGGCATTTATGGATTTGGAAAAGGCGTATGATGGGTAGATAGGGGGGCAATGTGGCAGATGTTGCAGGTGTATGGAATAGGAGGAAGGTTACTGAAAGCAGTGAAGAGTTTTTATGAGGATAGTGAGGCTCAGGTTAGAGTGTGTAGGAGGGAAGGGACTATTTCCCAGTAAAAGTGGGCCTTAGACAAAGATGTGTGATGTCACCGTGGTTGTTCAATATATTTATAGATGGGGTTGTAAGAGAAGTGAATGCGAGGGTCTTGGCAAGAGGTGTTGGGCTAAAAGATAAAGAAGCAAATACAAAGTGGGAGTTGTCACAGTTGCTTTTGCTGATGACACTGTGCTTTGGGAGATTCTGAAGAGAAGCTGCAGAGGTTGGTGGATGAATTTGGTAGGGTGTGTAAAAGAAGAAAATTGAAAGTGAATATAGGAAAGAGTAAGGTGATGAGGATAACAAAAGAATAGGTGACGAAAGATTGGATATCAGATTGGAGGAGAGAGTATGGAGGAGGTGAATGTATTCAGATATTTGGGAGTGGACATGTCGGCGGATGGGTCTATGAAGGATGAGGTGAATCATAGAATTGATGAGGGAAAAGGGTGAGTGGAGCACTTCGAGTCTGTGGAGACAAAGAACCTTGTCCATGGAAGTAAAGAGGGAATGTATGAGAGTATAGTTATACCAACGCTCTTATATGGGTGTGAAGCATGGGTGATGAATGTTGCAACGAGGAGAAGGCTGGAGGCAGTGGAGATGTCATATCTGAGGTCAATGTGTGGTGTGAATATAATGAGAGAATTCGGAGTTTGGAAATTAGGAGGAGGTGCGGATTACCAAAACGATTGTCCAGAGAGCTGAGGAGGGTTGTTGAGGTGGTTTGGACATGTAGAGAGAATGGAACGAGACAGAGTGACTTCGAGAGTGTATAAATCTGTAGTGGAGGGAAGGCGGGGTAGGGGTCGGCCTAGGAAAGGTTGGAGGAGGGGGTAAAGGAAGTTTTGTGTGCAGGGGCTTGGATTTCCAGCAAGCATGTGTGAGCGTATTTGATAGGAGTGAATGGAGGCATATGGTTTTAATACTTGACGTGCTGTTGGAGTGTGAGCAAAGTAACATTTATGAAGGGATTCAGAGAAACCGGCATGCCGGACTTGAGTTCTGGAGATGGGAAGTACAGTGCCGGCACTCTGAAGGAGGGGTGTAAATGTTGCAGTTTTTTAACTGTAGTGTAAAGCACCCTTCTGGCAAGACAGTGATGGAGTGAATGATGATGAAAGTTTTTCTTTTTCGGGCCACCCTGCCTTGGTAGGAATCGGCCGATGTGTTAATAAAAATATATATATATATATATATATATATATATAAACACTGATCTCTGGCCGACGGAGACTCGAACCTACGAACTCATCATCGATCAACTGCATCCAGCTTTCGCAGACGTCACACGGCAGTAGCTTAGGCAGGAGCTTCAGCTTTCATCATCCGCATGCATCGACACCTAGCTGTGTCGATGCATGCAGGATGAATGAAAAGCTGTAAGCCTTCCTGCCTGAAGCTGCGCCTTGGATACGTCTAGCGAAAGCTGTGCATGCCAAGCGTATTGGACCAGTGTGGTACGGTCGAAGCACTGCGTACTGTCATGAGTTCGAGGTTCGAGTCTCCTCGGCCAGAGATCAATGTTTGTGAATATTTCGCCTGCTCTTGCGAATTCCTAGCATATATATATATATATATATATATATATATATATATATATATATATATATATATATATATATAATATATATATATATATATGCAAGACAACCACTATGAAAAATAGAAGAATTCCAAGCGCTTTCGTGACTACTCACTTATCAAGGAACTATATGATTAAATAGTTCCTTGATAATGTGAGTAGTCCAAACTGATTTCTATTTTTCATAGTGGTTGTCTTGCATATTTTGATATCACCTGTTTACTGTGATCTTTTTGCATATATATATATATATATATATATATATATATATATATATATATATATATATATATATAAACCAGATCAAGCATATAAAAAACTATACAAACACACCTTGACGAAGGGGTCGGCAGAAGTCTTGTCTCCCGTCCACTGAAGACTTCGTGCCTTCACCACCACCACCGTCAGCCTCTCCGCCGTGGGCAGGTAAGAGAGTGAGAACATTATCTCTCCGTAACCCACGCCCTTCTGTGCGTAGAAGATCGGTGTTAGAATGTGTTAGGGAGAGCAAGAGGCAAGAATAGGAAGTTAGGAATCATTGCAAAAAGTTAGAAGGTGTCTGATGGCGCTGGGAGATCCAGGAGGTTTCTGAAGGTCATTGATTTAACTAGGACGAACAACGGGTGTTGTAGGTGCTATGTCTTCTAGGTGGTTGAATGTATTAGAAGTACTTGCCCAGTGTTAAACAGTTAGAAGGGTGTTAGCAAATTGAATGGAGAATGCTAGAACTCGGGGAAAAAAAGTTTAGGGGGATAATAGAGAGCGTCGGGTCATGTATCAATGCATGGTGGGGTGTTAGATGCTGGGAAGGTAGGAGGAGATTATCAGAGAAAGTTAAAAGACAGATTAGAAGGTAAGTTAAGAGATGTGTTAAGGGAAAAGCTAGGAAACTAGTTAAGAATCCTGTTAGAATACTGATGAGATTACTTATGGTAACGGGCAATAAGACTGGTATGTATCATAATGATTAAATTTAGAAGAAAGTGTTACTTTAATTATGAGACTAGAGAGGTGTGGAACTAACACTTGATAAGAAGACCAAGAGCAACAGTAACAAACATACGCATACAATAGGGGGAGATGTAAAGAAACTTTTGAAGGACCTGGATACATCAAAGGCAATGAGACCTGACCTGGTGTCACCATTGATTTCTGAGAGAGGGAGCGGAAGTATTGTCTGAACATATATCTATGATCTATAAGCCAGTGGACATGCAGTAGTTACCGAATATATGGAAGACAGAATGTAGCCTCCCATACTTAAGAAAGAAGACAAGATGCGTTGAACTACGAACCATTTCACTGACATTCATACTATACAAGGTAATGGAGGACAATTTCAGATGGAGAGAGACAAAACACCTGGAGAGATGTGACCTCATTAACAATAACCAGCATGGATTAAGAGATGAAAATTTTGTCTTTCCAACTTGTTCGAGTTTTATGATAGAGTAACAAATGTGCGACTGGAGAGAGAGAGAGAGGGATGGGTGGATTGCATTTTTTTAGACTACACGAAGGAATTGATACTGTACCCGACAAGAGGCTCGACCAAAAACTTGAGATGCAACCATACATAAGCGAAGAGTGATTGTCCGAGAAGAGACGTCAGAATGGAAAAAATAAAAAGACACAATTCAGTGGATGGAACGAGTCATCCAGAGCCCATACTTAGGAGTTGAAACTTATGACGACCTTCCGGTCCATCCTGGACCATTGTCAAGTCACAATTGGATGTGAAAAACGCAGAGAAGGTCAGAAGACAGAATGAAAAGAAAAAGTGGGATACATACACACACACGTCCTATGAGGAGGAGTTAAGGGAACTCAACATGACGACACTGGAGGACAGGAGGAATGGGGAGACAAGGCAATGACATATAAAATACTGAGAGGAATCGACAAGGCCAGAATGTTTCAGAGATAGGACACAGGAACAAGGGGACACAACTGGAAGCTGAAAACTCGGATGAGCCATAGGGATGTTAGCAAGTATTTCTTCAGCCTTAGAGTTGTAAGGAAGTGTAACAATCTGGAGAGTGAAGTAGTGGAGGCAAAATCCATACATAGCTTTTAGAAGAGGTACGATAAGGCTCTAGGATCAGTGAGAGAGTAGACCTAGTAGCGACTTGTGAAGAGGCAGGGCCAGGAGCTGTGACTCAACCTCTGCAGCCACAAACAGGTGAGTACAAATAGGTGAGTGACACACACACACACGCACACACACACACACACACACACACACACACACACACACACACGCACGCACGCACGCACACACACACACACACACACACACACGCACACACACACACATACGCACACACACACACACGGGTGAGGAGATTACTTATGGAAACGGGCTATAAGACTGGTATATATTATAATGGCTTCTCGAATTTAACCCCGCCAAATGCAAAGTCATGAAGATTGGGGAAGGGCAAAGAAGACCGCAGACAGAGTATAGGCTAGGTGGCTAAAGACTGCAAACCTCGCTTAAGGAGAAAGATCTTGGGGTCAGTATAACACCGAGCACGTCTCCGGAAGCACACATCAACCAGATAACTGCTGCAGCATACGGGCGACTGGCAAACCTGAGAATAGCGTTCCGATACCTAAGTAAGGAATCGTTCAAGACACTGTACACCGTGTACGTCAGGCCCATACTAGAGTATGCAGCACCAGTTTGGAACCCACACCTGGTCAAGCACGTCAAGAAATTAGAGAAAGTGCAAAGGTTTGCGACAAGGTTAGTTCCAGAGCTAAGGGGAATGTTCTACGAAGAAAGGTTAATAGAAATCGGCCTGATGACACTGGAGAACAGGAGGGTTAGGGGAGACATGATAACGACATATAAAATACTGCGAGGAATAGATAAGGTGGACAGAGACAAGATGTTCCAGAGAGGGGACACAGAAACAGGGGGTCACAATTGGAAGTTGAAGACTCAGATGAGTCACAGGGATGTTAGAAAGTATTTCTTCAGTCACAGAGTTGTCAGGAAGTGGAATAGTTTGGGAAGTGATGTAGTGGAGGCAGGATCCATTCATAGCTTCAAGAAGAGGTATGATAAAGCTCATGGCGTAGGGAGAGTGACCCAGTAGCGGCCAGTGAAGAGGCGGGGCCAGGAGCTATGTCTCGACCCCTGCAACAACAACTAGGTGAGTACACACACAAACATTCACATAAAGTTTTAATAGTTTTGCAATGGAAGATATTTTAAAGGTAAATTATTTGAATCCCAAACAGCTGAAATGGAGGATATTGAATTAACTGGAGAGGAAGTATGGAAATAACTCCTGGATGTTGACCATAAAAAAAAACCAATAGAAGCAGACGGGACATCACCATCAAGTTTAAGATAATCTGCAGATGAGTCAGGTGATCCTCTATAGAATAACTTGAATATTTCGCTATGAGAAGGTAAACTTTGTGTCAATATTTGAAAAATGAAAAGGAAGCTGAAAAGTCCCTTTATACCAAGGTTGGAAAAGTTGGGGATACGTTCCCAACTTTTTTAAAATTTATGTATTTAAATTCGACATTTTACCGACGAGCTTAAAGTTCCCAAGTGCTGAACAACTTAGTTAATAAAAGAATTTCAGCAGTATACTTACACAAAAGTATATCAGAGTATGTTTCAGTATATATTCGTAGTAAAAATATGGAGAGGCGACTTACATGATTCCAATAGCTGCTGTAATTACTTCACAGCAGATCAAGCAAAGACATTACTCAGAACCATCAATAACATAACTATCTTTAACTATAATGTTAGATCTTTGAGCAAACATTTTGATGACCTCACAGCACTACTCCAATCCCTACAGACCAATATGTCAATCATCACACTCACTGAGACCTGGCTAAATCCTGATACTACAGATGTCTATGCCATCCCACGTTACACAGCCATACACAACTGTAGGACAGATCAACGAGGGGGTGGAATAGTTATATATTACTCGGAACAACTTGAATGTATCAGTAACTCTTGCACAAGGGATGAGCATGGAGAATATATTATAGCTAAATTTAATTCAAAAGACCTGCAAAAAACCCTCACAGTGATAAACATCTACAAATTGCCACAGTCAAACATTCACCACTTTAGTGATAAATTAGGAAACCTGATAACTGATGCACACATGAATAAAGACCATTTGCTTCTCTCAGGAGATTTCACCATAAATCTCCTACATGACCAGGACCCACAAATAACCGAATTCACAAACACTATGAGCAACTGCTTGTTACTGCCAACAATATCAAATCCTACAAGAATCTCTGAGACTATTAGACCACATCTGGACTAACACTATATCCCCTCTAAAATCAGGCATAATCACAGACAACACCACAGACCACTACCCTACCTTTCTCATAACCAACCTAGGTAAATTGCCCCAGGATATTACAAAAGTTACTTTCAGACTACATAACGAGTCAGCTGTTAATAACTTTATAACAGCTATGAATAACATCGACTGGCATAATGAGTTAGAAATGTATACAGATATTAATGAATGTATCAAGAATTTCCTTAAAAAAAATCACTACCTCTATAACAAACACTGCCCTAAAAAAACTAAACAGATCACAGCTAAGAGACTTAACAGTCCCTGGCTAACACCCAGCATCCTTAAATCCATTAACAAAAAACACCTATATGAAAAATAGTCACGAAATCGTAATGACATGATTGCAAACAAACCATACCACAGGTGGGGTTCGAACTCGCGGTAAGAGAGTCTCAAAACTCCAGACCGTTGTGTAAGCCACTGGGCCAGCTAGCTTCAATAAGATTCATCCAACAAGGCATATTTCTACACCATAGGAAGGTTAGCATAGGCACCACTGTGTCCACAAATGCAAGTTTTTACAGACGAATCTACCGCTAGCATGGCCGTGACGAACTCTAGCTCAAGTTCCCTTCAAAGCCGTCAACATGGCTTACACGACGGTCTGGAGTTTTGAGACTTTCTGACCGCGGGTTCGAACCCCACCCGTGGTATGGTTTGAAAAACAGTACAGAAGGGGTCAAATAACCAGAGAACAATCCAAGCGCTACTCGTCAATCCTTACCAGCCTGATAAGAAGGTCAAAAAAATTGTATTATGAGAACAAACTACATAACATAAAAGGTGATATGAAAAAGACCTGGAAGGCTCTATCTGAAATTCTAGGAAATAAAAAGATATCCAAAATTAAAACTATCAAATTAACAAAACCAGATGAACCCCTACTCTCACCAACTGACACAGCAAACAGACTTAATGATTTCTTCTCCACAATAGGAAGGAATCTAGCGAGTAAGATCCCAAACTCAAACACCTGTCCATCAGACTACCTCACTAACACGTACCCAAATACACTATTCTTAGCTCAACCAACCCAATGAAGTTTCGCTCATCATCAACACCCTTAAAAATAAGGC
>WNWK01029506.1:0-24353 GCA_009830355.1 Cherax destructor
TCCAGCCATTCCAGCAAACACCTAATGCCTGAGGAAGTAGGCCTGGCTGTCACTAGTAGGCTTCCAGCAACACCAGCAAACACCTGATACCTGAGGAAGTAGGCCTGGCAGTCACTGGTAGGCTTCCAGCAATACCAGCAAACACCTGATGCCTGAGGAAGTAGTCCTGTCTGTCACTAGTAGGCTTCCAACAATACCAACAACACCTGATTCCTGAGACAGTAGGCCTGGCTGTCACTAGTACTCTTCCAGCAATACAACAAACACCTGATGCCTGAGACAGTAGGCCTGGCTGTCACTAGTAGGCTTCCAGCAATACCAGCAAACACCTGATGCCTGAGACAGTAGGGCTGCCTGTCAATAGTAGGCTTCCAGCAATACTAGCAAACACCTGATTCCTGAGGAAGTAGGCCTGGCTGTCACTAGTAGGCTTCCAGCTATACTAGCAAACACCTGATTCCTGAGGAAGTAGGCCTGGCTGTCACTAGTAGGCTTCCAGCAATACAGCAAACACCTGATGCCTGAGACAGTAGGCCTGGCTGTCATTAGTAGGCTTCCAGCAATACCAGCAAACACCTGATGCCTGAGACAGTAGGCCTGGCTGTCACTAGTAGGCTTCCAGCAATACCAGGAAACACCTGATGCCTGAGACAGTAGGCCTGGCTGTCACTAGTAGGCTTCGAGCAATACAGCAAACACCTGATGCCTGAGACAGTAGGCCTGGCTGTCACTAGTAGGCTTTCAGCAATACCAGCAAACACCTGATGCCTGAGGAAGTAGGCCTGGCTGTCACTAATATTCTTCCAGCAATACAGCAAACACCTGATGCATGAGGCAGTAGGCCTGGCTGTCACTAGTAGGCTTCCAGCAATACAGCAAACACCTGATGCCTGAGACAGTAGGCCTGGCTGTCACTAGTAGGCTTCCAGCAATACCAGCAAACACCTTATGCCTGAGACAGTAGGCCTGGCTGTCACTAGTAGGCTTCCAGCAATACAGCAAATACCTGATGCCTGAGACAGTAGGCCTGGCTGTCACTAGTAGGCTTCCAGCAATACCAGCAATTTCAGATTAACTTATGAAAATTTGGTATTTGCCTAACTTTTCTGATTTTGAGTACCTTGCTACACTCTCGAGGTACACTTCACTTTGAGTACCTTGCTACTCTCTCGTGTTACACTTCACTTTGAGTACCTTGCTGCACTCTCGTGGTACACTTCACTTTGAGTACATTGCTACACCCTCGTGGTATACTTCACCTTGAGTACCTTGCTACACTCTCGTGGTACACTTCACCTTGAGTACCTTGCTACACTCTCGTGGTACACTTCACCTTGAGTACCTTGCTACACTCTCGTGGTACACTTCACTTTGAGTACATTGCTACACTCTCGTGGTACACTTCACTTTGAGTACCTTGCTACACTCTCGTAGTACACTTCACCTTGAGTACCTTGCTGCAATCTCGTGGTACACTTCACTTTGAGTACATTGCTACACTCTCGTGGTACACTTCACCTTGAGTACCTTGCTACACTCTCGTGGTACACTTCACTTTGGGTACCTTGCTATACTCTCGTGGTACACTTCACCTTGGGTACCTTGCTACACTCTCGTGGTACACTTCACTTTGAGTACCTTGCTACTCTCGTGTTACACTTCACTTTGAGTACATTGCTACACTCTCGTGGTACACTTCACCTTGAGTACCTTACTACACTCTCGTAGTACACTTCACTTTGAGTACCTTGCTACACTCGTGGTACACTTCACTTTGAGTACCTTGCTACACTCTCGTGGTACACTTCACTTTGAGTACCTTGCTACACTCTCGTAGTACACTTCACTTTGAGTACCTTGCTACACTCTCGTGGTACACTTCACCTTAAGTACCTTGCTACACTCTCGTGGTACACTTCACTTTGAGTGCCTTGCTACACTCTCGTGGTACACTTCACCTTGAGTACCTTGCTACACTCTCGTGGTACACTTCACTTTGAGTACCTTGCTACACTCTCGTGGTACACTTCACCTTGAATACCTTGCTACACTCTCGTGGTACACTTCACTTTGAGTACATTGCTACACCCTCGTGGTACACTTCACTTTGAGTACCTTGCTACACTCTCGTGGTACACTTCACCTTGAGTACCTTGCTGCACTCTCGTGGTACACTTCACTTTGAGTACATTGCTACACCCTCGTGGTACACTTCACCTTGAGTACCTTGCTACACTATCGTGGTACACTTCACCTTGAGGACCTTACTACACTCTCGTGGTATACTTCACCTTGAGGACCTTACTACACTCTCGTGGTACACTTCACTTTGAGTACCTTGCTACACTCTCGTGGTATACTTCACCTTGAGGACCTTACTACACTATCGTGGTACACTTCACTTTGAGTACCTTGCTACACTCTCGTGGTATACTTCACCTTGGACCTTACTACACTCTCGTGGTACACTTCATTTGAGTACCTTGCTACACTCTCGTGGTACACTTCACTTTGAATACCTTGCTACACTCTCGTGGTACACTTCACTTTGAGTACCTTGCTACACTCTCGTGGTACACTTCACCTTGAGTACCTTGCTACACTCTCGTGGTACACTTCACCTTGAGTACCTTGCTACACTCTCGTGGTACACTTCACTTTGAGTACTTGCTACACTCTCGTGGTACACTTCACTTTGAGTACCTTGCTACACTCTCGTAGTACACTTCACTTTGAGTACCTTGCTACACTCTCGTGGTACACTTCACTTTGAGTACCTTGCTACACTCTCGTGGTACACTTCACTTTGAGTACTTGCTACACTCTCGTGGTACACTTCACTTTGAGTACCTTGCTACACTCTCGTGGTACACTTCACTTTGAGTACCTTGCTGCACTCTCGTGGTACACTTCACTTTGAGTACATTGCTACACTCTCGTGGTACACTTCACTTTGAGTACCTTGCTACACTCTCGTGGTACACTACTTTAGTACCTTCTACACTCGTGGTAACTTACAACTGTACAATGACTCATCACAGTTCTTAGCACAGACCCAAAACACTAAATGCAAGGAGCACTGCTGTTACTGTTGTGCACGTGCGTGTGTGCACGTGCGTGTGTGCAAGTGCGTGTGTGCTCGTCTGCGCATGTGTGTACGTGTGTGTGTGTACTCACCTAGTACTCACCTAGTTGTGGTTGCAGGGGTCGAGTCACAGCTCCTGGCCCCGCCTCTTCACTGGCCGCTCCTCGGTCACTCTTCCCTCTCCATGAGCTTTATCATACCTCTCCTTAAAGCTATGTATGGATCCTGCTCCACTACATCACTTCCCAGACTATTCCACTTCCTGACAACACTGTGACTGAAGAAATACTTCCTAACATCCCTGTGATTTATCTGTGTCTTCATCTTCCAACTGTAACCCCTTGTTGCTGTGTCCCACCTCTGGAACATTCTGTCTCTGTCCACCTTGTCGATTCCTCTCAGTATTTTATATGTCGTTATCATATCCCCTCTATCTCTCCTGTTTTCCAGTGTCGTCAGGTCGATTTCCCTTAACCTCTCCTCTTAGGATATACCCCTTAGCACCGGGGCTAGTCTTGTTGCAAACCTTTGCACTTTCTCTAGTTTCCTTACATGCTTGGCTAGGTGAGGGTTCCAAACTGGCGCTGCATACTCCAGTATGGGCCTAACGTACACAGTACTCACCTAATTGTACTCACCTAATTGTGGTTGTAGGGGTCGATACTCAGCTCCTGGCCCCGCCTCTTCACTGATCGCTACTGGGTCCCCTCTCTCCCTGCTCCATGAGCTTTATCATACCTCGTCTTAAAGCTATGTATGGTTCCTGCTTCCACTACATCACTTGCTAGACTATTCCACTTCCTGACTACTCTATGGCTGAAGAAATACGTCCTAACATCCCTTTGACTCATCTGAGTCTTCAACTTCCAATTGTGACCCCTTGTTTCTGTGTCCCCTCTCTGGAACATCCTGTCTCTATCTACCTTGTCTATTTCATGCAGTATTTTGTATGTCGTAATCATGTCTCCTCTAACCCTCCTGTCCTCCAGTGTTGTCAGGCCGAATTCCCTTAACCTTTCTTTGTAGGACATTTCCCTTAGCTCTGGAACTAACCTTGTTGCAAACCGTTGCACTTTCTCTAACTTCTTGACGTGCTTGACCAGGTATGGGTTCCAAACTGGTGCTGCATACTCTAGTATGGGCTTGACGTACACGGTGTACAGTGTCTTGAACGATACCTTACTTAGGTATCGGAACGCTATTCTCAAGTTTGCCAGTTGTCCGTATGCTGCAGCAGTAATCCGGTTGATGTGTGCTTCCGGAGACGTGCTTGGTGTTATACTCACCCCAAGATCTTTCTCCTTGAGCGAGGTTTGCAGTGTTTGGCCACCTAGCCTATACTCTGTCTGCTGTCTTCTTTGAACTTCCCCGATCTTCATGACTTTGCATTTGGCAGGATTAAATTCGAGAAGACAGGTGCTGGACCAGGTGTCCAGCATGTCCATTTCTCTTTGAAGTCCTGCCTGATCCTCATCTGATTTAATTCTCCTCATTAACTTCACATCATCTGCGAACAGGGACACTTCTGATTCTATCCCGTCCGTCATGTCATTCACATATACCAAGAATAGCGCTGGTCCTAGTACTGACCCCTGTGGGACCCCGCTCGTCACAGACGCCCTGTTAGGTATTCTCTGATCAAGCCTGATCCTCTAACTTCTGCACTAATCTCTTGTGAGGAACTGTGTCGAAGGCCTTCCTGCAGTCCAAGAAAATGCAATCAACCCACCCCTCTCTCTCGTGTCTTCTGCTACTTTGTCATAGAACTCCAGGTTTGTGACACAGGATTTACTTTCCATAAATCTGTGCTGGTTGTCGTTTATAATCTTGTGCCGTTCCAGGTGCTCCACCATTCTCCTCCTGATAATCTTCTCCATGACTCTGCATACTATACACGTAAGTGACACTGGTCTATAGTTTAATGCCTCGTTTCTGTTTCCTTTCTTAAAAATGGGAACTACATTTGCCTTCTTCCATACCTCAGGTAGCTGCGCAGTTTCAAGGGATGTGTTGAATATTATGGTTAGTGGCACACACAACATCTCTGCTCCCTCTCTAAGGACCCATGGGGAGATGTCCGGTCCCATCGCCTTTGAGGTATCAAGGTCACTGAGCAACTTCTTCACCTCCTCCTCAATTGTGTGTATGTCATCCAACACTTGGTATATTCCTTGTTGGTGTCCCACTCTGTACTGTCTTCCCATAGTCCATCCTGCCTCCACTGTAAATACCTCCTTAAATCTCGTATTGAGCTCCTCCCAAACTTCTTGATCGTTTCTTGTGAGTTCCCCACCTTCTTTCCTCAGCCTGATCACCTGGTCTTTGACTGTTGTCTTCCTCCTAATGTGACTATACAGCAGTTTCAGGTCAGACTTGACTTTCGATGCTATGTCATTTTCGTACTGTCGCTGGGCCTCCCTCCTTATCTGTGCATACTCGTTTCTGGCTCTATGACTAATCTCCTTATTTTCCTTGGTCCTTTGCCTTCTGTACTTTTTCCATTCTCTAGTGCACTTAGTCTTTGCCTCCCTGCACCTTTGGGTAAACCAAGGGCTCGTTCTGGACTTCCCATTATTTCTGTTGCCCTTGGGAACAAACCTTTCCTCTGCTTCCTTGTTACGTATTCCATCATTTCGTTTACTGACTTTCCTTCCATGTCTCTGTCCCACTGAACCTCCTGCAGGAAGTTCCTTATACCTGTGTAGTCCCCTCGTTTTTTGCTTGGCTTTTCCCTTTCAACTCCTGTTGCCCTCTCCACTTGTAACTCTACTATGTACTCAAAGCTCAGGACCATATGGTCACTGGCTCCCAGGGGCCTCTCATATGTGATGTCCTTGATGTCTGAGCTGCTCAGGGTGAACACAAGGTCCAGCCTTGCTGGTATGTCCTCTCCTCTCTCTCTCTGGTAGTGTCCCTGACATGTTGGTGCATAAGGTTTTCCAGTACCTCATCCATCATCTTGGCTCTCCATGTTTCTGGACCCCCATGTGGCTCCAGATTTTCCCAATCGATCTCCCTGTGGTTGAAGTCGCAAATAACCATTAATTTTGCTCTGCTCGAGTGAGCTCTTCTTGCCACCTCAGCCAGTGTGTCCATTCCTCTGTTGCTCTCTTCATATTCCTCTCTTGGCCTCCTGCAGTTCTGTGGTGGGTTATACATTACTGCAATAGTTACCTTATGTTCCCCAGACTGAATTGTACCTGCTATGTAGTCCCTTTCACTAATCGCATCCATGCCTTCCATTTCATCAAATCTCCATTGGTTCCTTACGAGCAGTGCAACCCCTCCTCCCCCTCTACTCCTCCTATTTCTCCTCAGGATATGATATCCCGGTGGGAAGATAGCGTCTGTTATTGCCTCAGTGAGTTTCGTTTCAGTGACTGCTATGATGTCTGGGGACTTCTCATTGATTCCTTCATTCCACTCTTCATATTTATTCATTATTCCGTCCGCGTTCGTGTACCAAACCTTCAACTTCGTTTCTAAAACTGTGGTCCTGGGGGATTATAGGGGTTGAAGGAGCGGGAGCCCTAGAGGGGGCTATGGGGGGTTCTGGTGGGGGTGGGGTTTGTGATGGAGGGGTGGGGGAAGAGTGCCCATAGGGGTTACTGTAAGGGTGGGGTGGGGGTTGCTGTAGGGGTGGGGGTTGCTGTAGAGGTGGGATTTGTGATGTGAGGGGTGGGGACAGAAGGAACGGTGTGTGGGTGTTGGTTTAAATTGTTCAGATTCCTTGGGGTTGTTGTGGTTGGAGTCCTTCTGCGGGAGTTTCTGGAGGGTGTTTGCCCTTCTACCTGGATCTGGGTTCCTCCACTCTTCTTTGTCATTTCTTCTTGTTCCTCCTTTCGTCTTTGTATCCTCTCTTTCAGTAACATCCTTTCCTCTTGTGTTCTGTCTCGATTGAGGTACACTCTCTGGTACTCCCCATTCTCTCTCAGTCATGCTTTCTTCTGCAGGATCATGGATCGATCTGATTCTGCTTTGAAAATTACTTTGAGAGGCCATTTTTTTCCCCTTGTAAACCACCCAATTCTCCGAAAATTTGTCACCTGGGTCATGTCACCTTCACCTATTGCTTTCATGATACCTTCAATCATTTTTTTCTCCTCCTGTTTTCTTTTATCATGGGTATCCCCTTCGACTTCCTGGAGTCCGTAGACAAAAATTGACCTCTCCCTTTCGTCCTCCCACTGTGTCTCCCTTTGCATCCTCAGAGATGTTTTAGTTCCTTTCATTGAAGTGTCCCTTCCTTCAGTCCCTTCCCTGGCTGAAGCCCCTATGCTTCTTTTCTCCCCAAAGTTCCCTTGTCTGTGACTGATACAGAAGTTCCTGATGTCATGTCTGAATTGTCCTTTTTGTCTTCAAGCTGTTTCAGTTTTTGCAGTTCGTCTTCCAAGCACTGTATCTTAGCTTCTGCTGTTTTAGCTTGTAGCTCCCACTTCCTGCTCTCTGCAGCTATCCTCTCCTCCATTTTCATGTTAAGCTCTTCTAGCTTCCTTCCCCACTCTCCCTCACTTTTAGTTAGCTCTGCCTCCCAAGCTGCCTTCCCAGGCTCATCTTCTTGTGTAGCCCATTTTACCACAGAACGAAGCTTATGTATTTTCAGAGTGAGTGTATGTGAGAGGGAGAGAGGGAGAGAAAAAGAAAGAGAGAGAGAGAGAGAGGGAGAGAGAACTTTATAGAATGGGAGTAAGAGAGTGTGAGTGTGGGTGAGAGAGTGTGAGTGAGAGTGAGATTTTGAGAGTGAGAGATAGGGATAGAGAGTGGGAGGCAGAGGGGAGAGAGATGGGGGAGAGTTAGGAGGTACAAGGGGGAAGGGAAGTGTGGGGAAAAGCTAGGGGGAAGGGAAGGAGTGAGAAGAGAGGGGTAGGAGGAAGAGAGTGTGAGTGAGTGTGAGAGAGTGAGTGTGAGTGTGAGAGTGAGTGTGTAAGAGAGAGAGTACGAGTGTGGCAGAGTGAGTGTGTGTGTGGGGGAGTGTGGGAGCGACAGTATGAGAGATAGTGATAGAGAGCAGTAGGGGAAGACAGCGGCAGAGGGGAGATAGATGGGGGAAGTGCGAGAAACACAGGGGGGAGGGGGGAGTGAGAATAGAGGGGTAGTGGGAGGAGAAAGAGGATGAAGATGGAGGGGAAGTGGTGAGAGAGAGAAAGAGAGGGGGTGCGAGTGTGTGAGGGAGAGAGTGAGTGAGATTGTGGGTGTGAGTGTGAGTGAGAGTGTGTGAGGGTGAGAGAGAGAGTGCGAGTGTCAGAGAATGGGAGAGAGAGTGAGAGTGGGAGTGTGATACAGCGTGAGGGAGTGGATGTAGGTGATAAAGGAGGAGTAGGTGTGTGTGTGTGTGTGTGTGTGTGTGTGTGTACACTCACCTATTTGTGGTTGCAGGGGTCGAGACTCAGCTCCTGGCCCCGCCTCTTCACTGATCGCTACTAGGTCCTCTCTCTCCCTGCTCCATGAGCTTTATCATACCTCGTCTTAAAGGTATGTATGGTTCCTGCCTCCACTCCCTCACTTGCCAGACTATTCCACTTCCTGACAACTCTGTGACTGAAGAAATACTTTCTAACATCACTTTGACTCATCTGAGTCTTCAACTTCCAATTGTGACCAATTGTTTCTGTGTCCCCTCTCTGGAACATCCTGTCACTGTCCACCTTATCTATTCCTCGCAATATTTTGTATGTCGTTATCATGTCTCCCCTAACCCTCCTGTCCTCCAGTGTTGTCAGGCCTATTTTCCTTAATCTTTCTTCATAGCTCTGGAACTAGCCATGTTGCAAACCTTTGCACTTTCTCTAATTTCTTGACGTGCTTGACCAGGCATGGGTTCCAAACTGGTGCTGCATACTCCAATATTGGCCTGACGTACACAGTGTACAGAGTCTCGAACGATTTCTTACCGAGGTATCGGAATGCTATTTTTATGTTTGCCAGGTGCCCATATGCTGCAGCAGTTATCGGGGTGATGTACACCTCAGGAGATGTGCTTGGTATTACACTCACCACAAGATCCTTTTCTTTGAGTGAGGGTTTCAGTCTTTGGCCCCCTAGCCTGTACTCTGTCTGTGGTCTTTTTTGCCCTTCCCGATCTTCATGACTGCATTTGGTGTGGTTAAATTCCAGGATCCATTGTTTTTTACCAGGCTTGCAGACTGTCTGGGTCCCTTTGTAGTCCTGTCTGATCCTCATCCGATTTAATTCTCCTCATTAACTTCACATCATCTGCAAACAAGGACATTTCTGAGTCTATCCCTTCCAGCATGTCGTTCACACATACCAGAAAAGCACTGGTCCTAGGCCTGATCCTTGTGGAACCCCACTCGTGACATGCACCCACTCTGACACTTTGTCACTTACCATGACTCATTGTTGCCTCCCTGTCAAGTATTCTCTGACCCATTGCAGTGCCTTTCCTGTTATGCATGCATGATCCTCTAGCTTTTGCACTTTCTTGAGGTCCAAGAAAATGCAGCCTACCCACTCCTCTCTCTCTCTCTCTCTCTCTCTTTCTCTTTTGTCTTACTTCTGTTACCTTGTCATAAAATTCCAGTAGGTTTGTGACACAGGATTTCCCTTCCCTGAAACCGTGCTTGTTGTCGTATATAAGCCTGTTCCTTTCTAGGTGCTCCACCCCTCTCCTCCTGATAATCTTCTCCATGACTTTGCATACTATACATGTCAGTGCCATTAGTCTTAATGCCCCATGACTCAAAACACAGAACCAAATGATCACTAGCTCCAAGGGGTCTTTCATACGTGGTATCCTCGATGTCCCAACTACTCAAGGTGAATACTAGGTCCAGTCTTGCTGGATCATCCTCACCTGTCTCTCTGGTAGTGTCTCTAACATGTTGATGCATGAGGTTTTCCAGTACCACATCCATCATCTTGGCTCTCCATGATTCAGGACCCCCGTGGGGCTCCAGGTTTTCCCAATCAATCTCCTTGTGATTGAAATCACCCATAACTAGTAACATTGCTCTCCCTATGTGAGCTCTTCTGGCCACCTCGGCTAGTATATCTACCATTGCTCTGTTGCTCTCGTCGTATTCTTCTCTTGGCCTCCTACAGTTCTGTGGCAGGTTGTACATTACAGCAATTACCAACTTATGGCCCTCAGACTGGATTGTTTCTACTATGTAGTCCCTTTTACCCATTCCATCCGTTCCTTCCACTTCCTCAAATCCCCACCGGTTCTTAATGAGCAGTGCAACTCCTCCTCCCACTCTGCTCCCTCTATCTTTCCTGAGGATTTGATATCCGGGTGGAAAGATTGCATCTGTAATCATCCTGGTGAGTTTCGTTTCTGTGAGTGCTATTATGTCTGGGATGTCTCCTTTATTCTTTCATGCCACTCCTCACATTTATTTGTTATTCCATCTTCATTTGTATACCAAACCTTCAACTTCTTTTCTAAAACCGTAGTCTGGGGGGTACACTGGGGTTGGGAAAGTGGGAGACCTGATGAGGAACTATGGGTGGTTGGTGTGAAGGTGGAGTTTGTAATGAGGTGGGTGGGAGCATTGGGTATGGCATGTGTGTTTTGGGTTAGATTGTTTGGTTGCATTGGGATTGTCCAGGTTGGGGGACATCTAAAGGTGATTGTATTTGAGCTTCCTCCTGAGTCTGGGTTCTCCTGTCCATCTCTCTTTCCTCCTTTTGTCTTTGTACCCTCTCTTTCAGTTTCTGTCTTTCTTCTTGTGTTCTGTCGCGGTCGAGATACACCCTCCGGTACTCTGACATATCCCTTAGTCTTGCTTTCTCCTGCAGGATCCTGTTCCGAGCCAATTCTGCCTTGAAAATCACTTTGACTGGCCGGATTCTTCCTCTTGCAAACCCCCCTGTTCTCAGAAAATTTGCCAGCTGGGTCATATCATCTTCTATTGCTTTCATGATGCTTTCAATCGCTTTTTTCTTCCCTTGTCTTCTTGCTTTGTAAGTTTCCCCTTCAGCTTCCTGGAGCCTATAAACAAAGACTGATCTCTCTCTTTCATTTTCCCAATGCCTATCCCTATGTAACCCCTGATTCGATTTAGTTGCCTCCATTGCAGCTTTCCTTTCTTCAATCTCTTCACTGTCTGTTATCCCTTGGCCCAGTGGCCTGTCATTTTCCCTTCTTAACTTTCCCTGTGCACTGCTGTGGTCTGTTAGGGCTTCTATGTATAGCTTAGCTCTCCCATTTTCTACACTCCCCTCGATTGTTCCTGATGTGATCCTCTCTTTTCTCGGGCTCCAGATGGTCTGATAGGGTCTCTGCATACAGTTTCACTCAGTTCTCTACAGTCTCCTTATTTGTGACTGAGGTAGCAGTTTCTGATACCATGTCCACATTGCTTTTTAGTTCTTTAGGCTGTTTCAAATTTTTCAGTTCCTCTTCTAATCTCTGTATCTTAGCCTCTGCTGTTGTGACTTGCTTCTCCCACTTCCTGCTTTCTGCAGCTATCCTCTCCTCCATTTCCTTGCTTTCTGCAGCTATCCTCTCCTCCATTTTCATGCTAAGCTCCTCTAGCTTCCTTCCCTACTCATGTTCCCTTTTCATGAGCTCTGCTGCCCAATCTTCCTTTCCAGACTTATCCTCCAGTCCCCTAGTTTTCCATCCTACTCTCTGGCACCCCATTTTTTTAAGATGCCACAGAGTGAAAAACTATGTATTTCTGTGTGTTTGTTTTGTGGTGTGATTGCCTGAGTGTTTGTGTGGGGGCTGAGGGAGGGAGAGGAGAAACTGGAGACAGTGGGGAAATGGAAGACAGGTGGGGAGGGGAAGAGAGGTGGGGAGGGGGAAAGAGGGGGGAATATGAGGAGAGAGTGGAGGAGGGAGAAGCAGAGGTGAAGAGAGAATGGGAGAGGGAGGAGGATGAGAGAGGGGGGTTCAGGGAAGGGAGTGGGGAGAGGTGGAGGGAGCAGGGGGAAAGAGTGTGTGTGAGTTGAGTTGAGTGTGTGTGTGTGTGTGTGTGTGTGTGTGTGTGTGTGTGTGTGTGTGTGTGTGTGTGTGTGTGTGTACTCACCTAGTTGTGGTTGCAGGGGTCGAGTCATATCTCCTGGCCCCGCCTCTTCACTGGTCGCTACTAGGTAACTCTCCCTGCACCATGAGCCTTATCATACCTCTTCTTAAAGCTATGTATGGATCCTCCCTCCACTACATCACTTCCCAAACTATTCCACTTCCCGACAACTCTGTGACTGAAGAAATACTTCCTAACATCCCTGTGATTCATCTGAGTCTTCAACTTCCAACTGTGTCCCCTTGTTGCTGTGTCCCATCTCTGGAACATTCTGTCTCTGTCAACCTTGTTAATTCCTCTCAGTATTTTATATGTCGTTATCATGTCCCCCCTATTTCTCCTGTCCTCCAGTGTCATCAGGTCGATTTGTGTGTGTGTGTGTTTGTGTGTGTGTGTACTCACCTAGTTGTGGTTGCAGGGGTCGATACATAGCTCCTGGCCCCGCCTCTTCACTGGCCGCTACTGGGTCACTCTCCCTGCGCCATGAGCTTTATCATACCTCTTCTTAAAGCTGTGTATGGAACCTGCCTCCACTACATCGCTTCCCAAGCTATTCCACTTCCCGACTACTCTGTGACTGAAGAAATACTTCCTAACATCCCTGTGATTCATCTGAGTCTTCAACTTCCAACTGTGTCCCCTTGTTGCTGTGTCCCATCTTTGAACATTCTGACTCACACCTGATCTACCAGTTAATGTATTCTGTGCTTCACCTATCTTCCTGTGTGTGTGTGTGTGTGTGTGTGTGTGTGTGTGTACTCACCTATTTGTGGTTGCAGGGGTCGAGTCATAGCTCCTGGCCCCACCTCTTCACTGATTGCTACTAGGTCCTCTCTCTCCCTGCTCCATGAGCTTTATCAAACCTTGTCTTAAAACTATGTATGGTTCCTGCCTCCACTACGTTGCTTTCTAGGCTATTCCACTTCCTGACAACTCTATGACAAGAAATACTTCCTAACATCCCTTTGACTCATAGGAGTCTTCAACTTCCAATTGTGACCCCTTGTTTCTGTCCCCTCTCTTGAACATATTGTCTCTGTCCACCTTATCTATTCCTCGCAGTGTGTGTGTGTGTGTGTGTGTGTGTGTGTGTGTGGGTTAATTGTGTAAAAAGTAGTGGTGAAATTGTGTGTTATGGTGTATGAGTGTATATGTAGAGTCTGCGAGTGACATGTCGTCTGCAGTGCTCAACTACCTGGCCTGACCTGACTCACACCTGATCTACCAGTTAATGTATTCTGTGCTTCACCTATCTTCTCGCCCTTTTCTACTAGAAATTACCAATTGCTACTTGTTACCAAGTACTTGATATCCTATTCCTTATCTTACTATGAGAGTTGGCCGTTCACAAACAGCTTGGCGGTTAGGTAATTAGAACTCACACCCGACCCCCCCGAAGACCACGCATAGGTGAGATACTTGAGATGCAGCCTGTACAGCCTGTAGTAGCCTGTAGTGTGTGTGTGTGTGTGTGTGTGTGTGTGTGTGTGTGTGTGTGTGTGTGTGTGTGTGTGTGTGTTTGTGTGTGTGTTTTGTGTGTGTGTGTGTGTGTGTTTTGTGTGTGTTTTGTGTGTGTTTTGTGTGTGTTTTGTGTGTGTGTGTGTGTGTGTTTGTGTGTGTGTTTTTGTGTGTGTGTGTTTTGTGTGTGTGTTTTGTGTGTGTGTTTTGTGTGTGTGTGTTTTGTGTGTGTGTTTTGTGTGTGTTTTGTGTGTGTGTTTTGTGTGTGTGTGTTTTGTGTGTGTGTTTTGTGTGTGTGTTTGTGTGTGTTGTGTGTTTTGTGTGTGTGTGTTTTGTGTGTGTGTTTTGTGTGTGTGTTTTTGTGTGTGTTTTTGTGTGTGCTTGTGTGTGTTTTTGTATGTGCTTGTGTGTGTTTTTGTGTGTGCTTGTGTGTTTTTGTGTGTGCTTGTGTGTGTTTTTGTGTTTGCTTGTGTGTTTTTGTGTGCTTGTGTGTTTTTTGTGTGTGCTTGTGTGTGTTTTTGTGTTTGCTTGTGTGTGTTTTTGTTTGTGCTTGTGTGTGTTTTTGTGTGTGTTTGTGTGTACTCAATTGTACTCACCTAATTGTGGATGCAGGGGTCGATACTCAGCTCCTGGCCCCGCCTCTTCACTGATTGCTACTGGGTCCTCTCTCTCCCTGCTCCATGAGGTTTATCATACCTCGTCTTAAAGCTATGTAAGGTTCCTGCCTCCACTACATCACTTGCTAGACTATTCCACTTCCTGACTATTCTATGTGTGAAGAAATACTTCCTAACATACCTTTGACTCATCTGAGTCTTCAACTTCCAATGACCCCTTGTTTCTGTGTCCCCTCTCTGGAACATCCTGTCTCTATCCACCTTGTCCATTCCATGCAGTATTTTGTATATCGTTATCATGTCTCCCCTAACCCTCCTGTCCTCCAGTGTTGTCAGGCCGATTTCCCTTAACTATTCTTCGTAGGCCATTCCCCTTAGCTCTGGAACTAACCTTGTCGCAAACCTTTGCACTTTCTCTAATTTCTTGACGTGCTTGCTTGATCAGGTGTGGGTTCCAAACTGGTGCTGCATACTCTAGTATGGGTCTGATGTACACAGTGAACAGTGTTTTGAACGATTCCTTACTAAGGTATCGGAACGCTATTCTCAGGTTTGCCAGTCGCCCATATGCTGCTGCAGTTAAATGGTTGATGTGTGCTTCCAGAGATGTGTTCGGTGTTATACTCAACTCAAGATCTTTCTCCTTGAGTGAGATTTGCAGTCTTTGGCCACCTAGCCTATACTCTGTCTGCAGTCTTTGCCCATCCCCGATCTTCATGACTTTGCATTTGGCAAGGTTAAATTTGAGAAGCCAGTTGCCGGACCAGGTGTCCAGCCTGTCCAGGTCTCTTTGAAGTCCTGCCTGATCCTCATCTGATTTAATTCTCCTCATTAACTTCACATCATCTGCAAACAGGGACACTTCTGAGTCTATCCCTTCCATCATGTCATTCACATATACTATCACAGGCACCAACCGTGATACCTCATCACGTACCATGACCCGTTGTTGCCTCCCTGTCAGGTATTCTCTGATCCATTGCAGTGCCCTTCCTGTTATACACGCCTGATCCTCTAGCTTCTTCACTAATCTCTTGTGAGGAACTGTGTCAAAGGCCTTCTCGCAGTCCAAGAAAATGCAATCAACCCACCCCTCTCTTTCGTGTCTTCTGCTACTTTGTCATAGAACTCCAGAACGTTTATGACACAGGATTTGCCTTCCATGAATCCGTGCTGGTTGTCGTTTATAGTCTTGTTCCATTCCAGGTGCTCCACCATTCTCCTCCTGATAATCTTGTCCATGACTTTGCATACTATACATGTCAGTGACACTGGTCTATAGTTTAGTGCCTCGTTTCTGTCTTCTTTCTTAAAAATATGAACTACATTTGCCGTCTTCCATACCTCAGGTAGTTGCCCAGTTTCAAGGGATGTGTTGAAGATTGTAGTTAGTGTCACACACAGCATCTCTGCGCCCTCTCTAAGGACCCACGGGGAGATGTCCGGTCCCATCGCCTTTGAGGTATCAAGGTCACTGAGCAGCTTCTTCACCTCCTCCTCAGTTGTGTGTATGTTATCCAACACTTGTTGGTATATTCCTTGTTGGTGTCCCCCTCTGTTCTGTCTTCCCAGAGTCCTTCCTGTCTCCACTGTAAATACTTCCTTAAATCTCGTGTTGAGCTCCTCACATACCTCTTGATCGTTTCTTGTGAGTTTCCCACCTTCTTTCCTCAGCCTGATCACCTGGTCTTTGATTGTTGTCTTCCTCCTAATGTGGCTATACAGCAGTTTCAGGTCAGACTTGACTTTCGATGCAATGTCATTTTCGTACTGTCGTTGGGCCTCCCTCCTTATCTGTGCATACTCGTTTCTGACTCTTCGACTAATCTCCTTATTTTCCTGGGTCCTTTGCCCTCTGTACTTTTTCCATTCTCTAATGCACTTAATCTTTGCCTCCCTACACCTTTGGGTAAACCAAGGGCTCGTTCTGGTCTTCCCATTATTTCTGTTGCCCTTGGAAACAAACCTTTCCTCGTCCTTCTTGCATTTTGTTGATACATATTCCATCATTTCGTTTACTGACTTTCCTACCATTTCTCTGTCCCACCGAACCTCCTGCAGGAAGTTCCTCATACCTGTGTAGTCCCCCCTATTATAGTTCGGCTTTTCCCATTCAACTCCTTTTACCCTCTCTACTTGTAACTCTATGTACTCAAAGCTCAGAACCACATGGTCACTAGCTCCCAGGGGGCCTCTCATATGTGATGTCCTCAATGTCTGAACTGCTCAGGGTGAACACGAGGTCCAGTCTATCTGGTTTGTGTTGTGTGTGTGTGTGTGTTTGTGTGTGTGCAAACTTCGGGAATAAAATGATGCTTGAACCACTCAATAAACCAGGCCTCAGTCATCAACGCTGTCTCATCAGACTCCCAAATAACAGGCAAAGTGCTTTTTTTCTTTCCACGTTAATACACTGGGATTTTTAGAGATAAATAAGCATGAGCCTTCACTTAAATTTATCTACTGCAGTGGAGGCACCACATGACTGTACAGGTATTATGCAGTTGACTGCACTCTCTAAAACAAAAAAAATTATCCATGACTAGACAAAGATTAATTTGCAGGCTATCTGTCCTGCTCACACACTGTTGTAGCACAACAGGGCTTTCTCATGGATCATAAGGTACTTAAGTGGGAGCATGATTCATCACATGAGCTCTTATCTTCTGTTCAATATCTCAAATTAAATGAATTGCGAATTCTCTCACTCTAAAGGTACAGGCTGCATCCAACACTCGTGCACTACTGTTGAGAATGTTTATCACCTTAATTTTCTTCTCCAGAGGCATGGTTTCATACTTAACCCTTTCAGGGACCCCCAATCTGAAACTTGTCCACAGGATCCAAGAATTTAAAAACAAAAAAAAATTTATTTTTTCTTATGAAATACTAGTAGAGAATCTTTTTCTGAATGTTATAAAACAAAAAGTATGAAATTTGATGGAAAATCGACAAAGTTACGCTATTGCAAATTTTGCTGTGTCAGCAATATTTATACATCAGTGATTTTGCCCACTTTAACTCCACTTTAGGCCAATTACATTATTTCAGTTGAACAAATTCCTTGCTATTTTGCTAGTATTACTTCCATTTTGTTGATTGAGCACAAGAAACCACCCACTAAACTATTTCAACTACCCAATAAAGTGATCAGAAATTTATAATTTGGCCAATTTCACACAAAGTTCAAAATATTCCAATTTCAAAATAGAGTCCAGAATAAACAATGCAGGCATTCCTGGAACTAAAATAACATTTCCTCTGTTTATTAGTTACGTTTCCAGGCTTTACAGATGAATTCCATTTTGATTTTATATTCACATAAAGAATTTTTATTCACACCAAAGAATAGAAGATTTACTGTTGAGCAATATTGTAATAATTGTATAAATAACATCAGTGCATTTGTGAATGTATATTAGACCCACCAGTTGATATGTACTGGACACGTGATGTCATTTGTTTATCTTGAACACCGGCAAAATCGAACATTTCCACTACTTTGAGCTCAGTTTCAACCTATTTTCACTACTAAAACCAATTAATATCATCTTTATTTCTGTATTATATCTTCCATTCTATCAAATGGGACCAAGAAATTTGAATACAACTCTAAAAAACATATGAAAACACACCGCAAAATTGCTGCTTTAATCAAAAACACGGTCTCAATTTTTTTCAATATGCACTGCGTGCTGCAGGATTTGTTTCATTTGGTGCACACTTACCACATAGATGCACTCTCTCATACGTAGGCCCAAATTTACCGCTCACATCTTATCTGAGTGAGCTGAGCTCATGACGTAGTACTACGTCTTGGACCCTGGCTTCAAAGCCATAGAACTAAGGGACGGACCATCGAGGGGTTAAACTTCTCATTGGCACCTTCAATATCACTAGTAGTCCTTTTGTTCTGATGCCATGAAGAAAAGATTATAAATGGAATAATAACACAGTAGAGAGTAATAGTAAGGTATGCATCCATGAGGCAGCTGGTGATGTGGGGTTAGTGTGAGTGAAAGGGTTGTAAACTTCAGAGTTATGTTAGAATTACTGTAAAATAAAGAAGGCCCAAGACATGTAGGAGGGAAATTATCCCGCCTGCACTGGCACAAAAACCTGATCACATTTCAGCAAAAGATAGAAGTAGAACCCAAAAAGTGTACAGGAAGGCCCTGCTTTATGGAGCTTTGCTTTATGGAGATTTGCAAATATGGACATTTCAAATTACACCCTCTCTTCACTTAGCGACGTACTCGTTTACCGACGCCTTGGACTTATGACGAGCTCTCTGACCAGTATTCATACCTAAATAATGTATATTAGAGCTGATTTCTTCTATTCTGTTTATTTCAATATACAGTACACTACTGTATAAACATTTAAAAATATACCAGAAATTTTATAAATGGTACAAAGGTGACATTAAAACAATATCAAAGATGGTTGACACAAACTCACTACCATTATAGTATGCTCCTCACTAAGCGACGAATTCGTTTAACGACGTGGTCTCAGAACAGAACTCCATCGTTAAATGAGAGGCTGTATAAAAAAAAAATTCATTATACGGGTCCATGATTCGCTATTATGGTGTTTGCGCGCCACTCTGTTTACATCCTCCGTGAGCTCCGCAGCTCGATTATGTCTGGAAACTTTCCAAAATTTCAAGCATTTTAAAGTTATTGCATATTTTACATACACCCTGATAACTGTACAGTCAACCCTCTTATCACCGGTAATCCGTTCAGAGGGCCCGTCGATCACCGGTTTGGTCGATTTCTATTCTAATTTCCCCATAAGAAATAATGGAAATAAAATTAATCCGTTCCAGACATCCAAAAGTATTAAAATAAAATATTTTAGAACTTTTTGACATTAAATTACACACAATTTTATGACAAATAAAGAAATAATAGTACAATAACATGTCACTTACATTTATTGAAGAGTTGTTGATGTGTGCAAGCGGGAGGAGGGAAGAGGATGGAGTAGTATGCTAGTGTTTGAAAGGGAATCCCTTCCATTAATACTGCAAGTGGCAAGTTCTTTTCTAGGGTTACTGGCCTTTTCTTTGAATGCTACACTCCCTGCATGAATGCTACACTCCCTGCATCCCTGCTACACTCCCTGCATGAATGCTACACTCCCTGCATCCCTGCTTCACTCCCCGCAAGAATACTACACTCCCTGCATGAATGCTACACTCTGCATGAATGCTACACTCCCTGTATGAATGCTACACTCCCTGTATGAATGCTACACTCCCTGCATGAATGCTACACTCCCTGCATGAATGCTACACTCCCTGCATGAATGCTACACTCCCTGCATGAATGCTACACTTCCTGCATGAATGCTACACTCCCTGCATGCCTGCTACACTCCCTTCATGAATGCTACACTCCCTGCATCCCTGCTTCACTCCCTGCATGAATGCTACACTCCCTGCATGAATGCTACACTCCCTGCATGAAGGATGCTACACTCCCTGCATGAATGCTACACTCCCTGCATCCCTGCTTCACTCCCTGCATGAATGCTACACTCCCCGCATGAATGCTACACTCCCTGAATGAATGCTACACTCCCTGCATGAATGCTACACTTCCTGCATGAATGCTACACTCCCTGCATCCCTGCTTCACTCCCTGCATGAATGCTACACTCCCTGCATGAATGCTACACTCCCTGCATGAATGCTACACTCCCTGCATCCCTGCTTCACTCCCTGCATGAATGCTACACTCCCTGCATGAATGCTTCCTCCCTTACACTCTTTACCACAGGCTTGGCACTAGGAGCTTTCTTGGGGCCCATGGTGGCTTATTTAGAAGTTGCAAGAACTAAAAACAGTGGAATAATGACAATATACTGGTATGAATGCGTGAGTGGTGGTCGCCGCTTGTAAACAATAGCACACTGAGTGCCTGGGCGCCCAGCTGGGCCACGGGCCACGCGTACGCGTCCGGGACGAATCGCAGACTCCGAGCGGCTTGTCTATTACCGAGCCAAAATTCTCATAAAAAACCTGTCTAACACTGATTTGGACCGATCTCCGATGCCGTCTATAACTGGGGGTTGACTGTATTCACAGCAGGACCCATATCTGTGGGAGATATGGTCCAAGTACCTGCTGCGGATACTGAAACTGCGGATAGAAGAGAACCCTATATATAAGTCCTATACAGTGGACCCTCGGTTAACGAAAGGTCCCGTTAACGAAAATTTCGGAAAACGAAAGCTTTTTTCGTAATCGGTTAGCGAAAAATTCCTCGGTCGAAAGGTATTAGATGTCCGCCTGCTCCGCGCAAGCACAGGACGCCAGTGAAGCGTTGTTTACCATTGAGAGAACATTACCTAGCATGCTCTTTCAAAGATTCACAATATATTTGGTGTCTTTTTGGTGGTTTAGTTATTGCCACTGTGAAATAAGTCACCATGGGTCAAAGAAGCTTCCTAATGGCACCCTGTGGTAAAGAGAGTGATTAACACCATCGAACTGAAGAAGAAATCATAGAAAAATATGAGAGTGGTGTACGTCTGAGTGATCTTGCCAGGATGTACAAGAAAATCCATCTACTATCGGCACTATCCTGGCACAGAGAAATGAGATCAAGGAAGCTAATGTTGCAAAAGGGTTAATTTGTTAACAAAACAAAGATCGAAAACAGTGGATGAGGTTGAGAAGTTGTTGTTGGTGTGGATCCATGAAAAACAGAGCGGGTGATAGTATTTCATGGCGATAATTTGTGAAAAGGCAAGGAAGTTGCACGCAGATCTTGTGAAGACAATGCCTGGAACCAGTGGTGAGGCGAGTGATTTTAAAGCCAGCAAAGGCTGGTTTGAGAAGTTTAAGAAACGTAGTGGCATACACAATGTTGTGAGGCATGGTGAGGCAGCCAGCTCAGACAAACGTGCAGCTGAAAAATTTGTGCAATTCAAGGGGTTCAGAGAGGCTGAACAATTCCTCCCCAACAAGTGTTTAATTGTGATGAAACAGGCCTGTTTTGGAAGAAAATGCCCAACAGGACCTACATTACTCAGGAGGAAAAGGCACAGCCAGGACACAGCCTATGAAAGACAGGCTAACTCTTATGTTTTGTGCCAATGCCAGTGGTGATTTTAAAGTGAAGCCTTTACTGGTGCATCACGCAGAAAATCCCAGACCCTTCAGGAAACACGGTGTTGACAAGAATAAATTGTGTGGCATTGGAAAGCTAACACCAAGGCATGGGTCACTACGGAGATTTTCAAGGAATGGTTGACTGGAGTGTTTGGCCTAGTGTGAAGAAATACCTCCTGAAAAGAAACTGCCACTCAAGTGCCTTCTGCTACTGGACAATGCTCCTGCTCATCCTCACAACTTGCAAGAGTTGTTGCCTGACAACATAAATTTCATCAGAGTGAAGTTCTTGCCTCCTAACACCACTCCTCTCCTCCAGCCCATGGACCAGCAGGTCATTTCCAACTTCAAGAAACTGTACACCAAAGCACTGTTTCAGAGGTGCTTTATATGACCAATGACTCTGAATTGACCTAAGAGAGTTCTGGAAAGAACACCTCAATATCGTGCATTGCATAGGCCTTAAAGGTAAGGCTTGGGAGGAAGTGACTTCCAGGACTCTGAACTCTGCTTGGAGACCACTGTGGCGGATTGTGTCCAAGAGAGGAATTTTGAAGGATTTGAGGCTGACCCTGACCCTGACAACCCTGTGCCTGTTGTGGAACATGTTGTGGAAGATATTGTGGAATTGGGGAACCGCCTGGGGTTGGAGGTGAGTGGTGATGATGTGGAAGAGTTGGTGGAGGAGCACAGGATAGAGCTAACAACTGAAGAGCTGCAAGAGCTTCATCTGGAACAGCAACAGACCACAGCTGAGGTTATTGCTTCACAGGAAGAGAGAGAGACAGATAAGGAGGTGCCTTCTTCAGTGCTTAAGGAGATGTGTACAAAGTGGAATGAGTTGCAGACATTTGTTGAAAGATACCACCCTGAGCAAGCTGAAATGAGCCTTCTGTGCAACCACTTCAGTGACAGAGCCATGTTGTACTTCAGAAAAGTGTTGAAGAGTCGCCAGAAACAGAGGACTCTGGACAGCTACTTCACCAGGCAGGGGTCTAGTGACTCTCAAGCTGGTCCTAGTGGCATTAAAAGACCAAGAAGGGAAGTAACCCCAGAGAGGGACTTGTCACCTGAAGTCCTTTTGGAGGGATTCCCTTCCAACCACTAACACCTGCTCCAGTCATCATCTATACTATCTTCCAGATGCCTGCAAGTCTCTTCAATAAAGGTAAGTAAATGTTATTTTTTTTTATTTTGAGTGATTATTTTTTTTGTGGAGCGAATTAATTGTATTTACATTATTTCTTATGGGAAATAAGGTTTCAGATAACGAAAGATTCAGATTAAGAAAGAGCTCCTGGAACGGATTAATTTCGTTAACCGAGGGTCCACTGTACATACATGTACTTATTATAAAGTTTAATTCATAAATTATGCACAATAAGTGGAGAATTATCACTTTTTCACTGATGGGAAGCACTTCACAGCTTCTCTTAGGGTTTGAAGAACTTCCACCATCACCACTTTTGCACTTTGAGGCCATTATTATGCAAAATTATGGGTTATTTTTGGGCCACAGTAAACTGTGGATAACTGAAACTGCAGATACCGGACCTGCAAATATGAGGGTCTTACTGTATATGTACCTGTACCTAAATAAACTTACACACTGTGCTGGCATGCAGGTATACATTTAACCCTTTGACTGTTTCAGTCGATATATAGTCTTAGGCCAATGTTTGGGCGTTTTTTAAAATTTGCGGCCCAAAACAAGTGGGAGAACGCTGATAGGCCACAGAGAGAATGGGTCTGCGGATGGGGGTGCGAGATGAAAAAAAAGGGACTCAGTGGCATTGTGGGAAGCCATGTTTGTGACTTGTTCACCATGCCTCCGGGGAAAAACCCACTCCCGGAGTTTGGGGGTCTTTTCTCTTCCCAAGTATATTCTAACAGGAGGAAGTTAGTGAAAATAATTATGGTTTCAAAAGGGGGCCAGCAGGCCCAGGATAACGTAATTAGTGATGAAAAAACCCCGATGACCCACAACCTTCCACCTCTTGATGGCCATCCATTCACGTTTACCTGTCCAGGACGAAAGAGGGAAAATATTTCAATGTGTACAGGGCTAATGAGCAGTGAAAGGGGTAATGATAGTGATTTCCAAGCATTAAAGCAGCTCGAGTTGCAACAGGGGAGAATATTCTCCCGTGGGGCAGTATGTCGGGTTTTGGGTTCTGGTAGGGGTATGCTATACCAAGAAAAAAAAAATCTTGGGGTACATCCCTTCCCTACACCACGAATTTAAATGAAAATGATGAGATATTGTTACAATGGGGGTGGAAGGGCAGGGGCCGGTGGTAGTTGGGGGGTTCGGCATGGTCATGTGGCACCAGGAGCGGCCCATGCTGCACCCGCTAAACAGCACAGCCACAACCAGCCCCCAAACCCCCCCCACACCCCACAACCTGACAAACCCCAACTGCACAACCCCAACCTCCTCAACCACAACCCCTGTCAATATTCAGTACCCACCAGCAGACCACATTTGGGATTCAGCAAGTGCCAATTTTGTTCCCCAAACCCAGACTTTGATGAAACAAAAGTGGGAAAACGGGCCCTCGTGTACACGGAACAATGCTACTGAACTGGGGTCTTTCAGTTATTCTTCGGGGGAACCCCCGATGGAAATTATTGTCAGGGGAAAACAACACATACTATGAGTACACCCTGGGAAACACAATACTTTCCCCTCACGGGTAAACCCGTGGGAAAGGGCACAACCTGTTCTTTGCCCAATTTCACCCCATGTATAAAAACTATCACCCATACTGGCCCCGGAAACCCTTTTTAACCCCAGGTTTTAGTGATGTTATACCAGTGAATCGATTTTTTTCTGTTACATATGTAAATTCAGACAAAACAAGGTCTGAGAAACGATAGGTTTTATAAATCAGGAATGTGTTCATTTCCTGAAAAAAAAGTGTTATGTATTTTTTTCCCTTCAGGAATTTGTTATTGATATCTTTTATTTTTTTCAAAGGGAGACTGTTTCAAGCAATATACCAAAAAGAGGAAACCCTTTTGGGATAAAGTTATTTTTCTGTGTGATTGCAAAAATGGTCTGGGTTTTAGAT
>WNWK01029507.1:0-24353 GCA_009830355.1 Cherax destructor
GGTCTTCATTGTTTCTACCTCTCCACCCGTCCTCTTGATCCTTAACTTTGTTCCATGCGTTTTAGTCACTGTCCAGGTTCCTTTCTTGGCTTGAGGATTCTCAACAGGAGGATTACTACGAATCCTCTTGTTTTCCTCAGTCAGTCGCTGTATCTCAAGCTTAGCTACCCTCAGTTCTTCCTTCAGCTGCTGGTAGAGTAGCTCAAGAGAGGACATCTTCTTCAGATTCACAGAGAGCACACAAGACACGTCTTCACTGAGTTAAGTCAGGTCCACCACTGAATTTATCCAACCTAATTTTGAAACTACCCAAGGTCTTAGCTTCAATAATCCTACTAGGCAGACTGTTCCACTCATCAACTACCCTATTTCCAAACCAATACTTTCCTATATCCTTTCTAAATCTAAACTTATCTAACTTGAATCCATTATTACGGGTTCTCTCTTGGAGAGATATCCTCAAGACCTTATTTATATCCCCTTTGTTAATACCCATTTTCCACTTGTATACCTCGATCATGTCTCCCCACATTCTACGTCTTACAAGTGAATGTAATTTAAGGGTTTTCAATCTTTCTTCGTAAGATTAGATTTTGCCACCGAAGAGACTAGTTTATTGTGCACCCCATATCCATCCTGTGGACGGTAGCGCAAGAGCATATGAATACACAAAAGGCCTAGGCACTAGGCCCCAAAGGGGTTAACAATTGTACATTTGGGTTTATATCTACATTTAAATTATCTGTTACAAGCAAATTTAGTAAATTTGCTTAGTACAATTGGTATCTTATTTCATGAATAAGATATCTTGACATGTCACATAGGTTATTATACTGTCTATCTCTATATTCCTCAATAAGTGCACAATCAAGCACATAGTGTTCAAGACAGTGACCATATGCCTGATCACATAATTTGCATTTAGTTTGATCATCATCTGTGTCTCCCAAACTGCCAGAAGTACCTGTAGCCAAGCCTAAGCCTGGCCACTACAACATCAGTCAGTCTGTTCACATTGCAAGTTGCTCCACAAACATGCCCATCTGTGCTCGCATTATCATGAGCACAGATAGGCACGTTCATGGAAATTAATTTGGATTTATATCTACAGTTCACTTATCTGTTACAAGCAAATTTAGGAAATTTGCTTAGTATAAGTGGCATCCTACCTTCACTAATAAGATATCTTGACATGTCACATAGGTTATTATACTGTCTATCTCTATATTCCTCAATAAGTGGACAATTCAGCACATAGTGTTCAAGACAGTGACCATATGCCTGATCACATAATTTGCATTTAGTTTGATCATCATCTGTGTGTCTCCCAAACTGCCAGAAGTACTTGTAGCCAAGCCTAAGCCTGGCCACTACAACATCAGTCAGTCTGTTCACATTGCAAGTTGCTCCATAAACATACTTATCTACGTTCATGTTATCATAGTGGGTTATACCTGGAGTCTACCTGGAGAGAATTCCAGGGGTCAACGCCCCCGCGGCCCGGTCTGTGACCAGGCCTCCTGTTGGACCAGAGCCTGATCAACCAGGCTGTTACTGCTGGCCGCACGCAGTCCAACGTACGAACCACAGCCCGGCTGATCAGGTACCGACTTGAGGTCCCTGTCCAGTGCCTGCTTGAAGACAGCCAGGGGTTTGTTGGTAATCCCCCTGATGTATGCTGGGAGGCAGTTGAACAATCTTGGCCCCTGACACTTATTATGTTGTCCCTCAACGTGCTAGTGGCACCCCTGCTCTTCATTGATTTCGTAGGGAGTGATTTTTGTGTGCAAGTTTGGTACTAAGCCCTCGAGAATTTTCCATGTGTATATAATAATGTATCTCTCCCGTCTGCGTTCTAGAGAGTACAGGTTTAGGAACTTCAAGCGTTCCCAGTAGTTGAGGTGGTTTATCGCACTTATGCGTGCGGTGGAGGTTCTCTGCACATTTTCAAGGTCAGCAATTTCACCCGCCTTGAAAGGTGCAGTTAGTGTGCAGCAATATTCCAGCCTAGATAGAACAAGCGATCTGTAAAGTGTCAACATGGGCTTGGCATCCCTGGTTTTGAAGGTTCTCATTATCCATCCTGTCATTTTTCGAGCAGATGCAATTGCTACTTTGTTATGGTCCTTGAATGTGAGATCCTCTGACATTATCACTCCCAGGTCTTTGACATTAGTTTTTCGCTCTATTGTGTGGTTGGAATTAGTTTTGGACTTCTGTTGCTAACACTTCTTGATATAAATCCCAATAATTTATTTGCCTTATTACGTACGCTTAGGCATTGCTGTCTTGGTTTAAGGTTGCTGCTTACCATCACCCCCAAGTCCTTCTCGCAATCTGTATGGCTAAGTTCTATGTTATTTAACTTATAAATGCTTGGGTTATGGACACTCCCGAGCTTGAGAACCTTGCATTTATCTACACTGAACTGCATCTGCCACTTTTCTGACCACGAATTAAGTTTGTCTAAATCTTCCTGAAGTTCTATGACATCTATGTTTGAATTAATTATTCTACCTATCCTACTTGTAACACCACTTGTTACAAGTCCCCATTCGGATTTAACCCCATTTATGCACACTCTCTGCTTCCTATTGGTGAGCCATGACTCGATGTTTGACAGCACATTTACCCCAATGCCATGAGCTGCCACTTTCTTTAACAGTCTCTGGTGTGGTAATGACGCAGGGTGTGACAATAATCCAACTGGCAGAGTTTACATTTTGTTTGGTCTATATCTTGTGGTGGTGATTTAACCTGCCAAAGATACTTATAACCCAGCCGGAGGCGGGCAGTAGTGACATCCAAGAGTCTGCTTATTTTGTAGGATGCACCATAGACATGTGGCTCCTCCTGCATGGCAGAATGATGATAGATGGACTGACTGGTGTCAATCTCCCTGAGTCTTAAGTCAACAAAATTCAGTTTAAGTTCTTTTCGTATTACTGTTCTCAAACTGCTAACTGACAAGCCAAGATTGTAATCTATCCCCTCTTTGAAAGCATAAAACTTAGCCAATTTATTAGTTCTATCATGCATCTGAAGACCCATGTGAGATGGAATCCACAGCATGTGCACTCTACTATCCACAATCCTACCATACATGTGTCTGGCTTCTGACACAAGCATGTTACAATTTATACTTGATGAGTGAGAGCATTTATGGATGACAGAGAATCAGTTACAATTAAAGACAGAAAGGGACGAGAATTATTTTTTATTTTTTTTTAGCTAACATACATGTAAATGTAAATAACTCTTTTTACCTTATTCCTAGTATATATCCTTTATAGTATAATAACATATATCTCCTACAGTGTATAATATTAAGGTATTAAATGGACCCCAATGGAAATAAGTTACTCTGTCTGACTTTTTTGGGTTATCCTAGGTTTTCTACACATATGCTGCTATGTATGATAATCTTTGTAACTGTATTTGTGTATACCTGAATAAACTTACTTACTTACTTAACCCAACAGAAAGTCGCAGTAAGAATTATCAAGCAATCCAGTGCAAGACAACACACACCCCCACTCTTCAAATACCTAAACCTACTCACTGTAAAGAACATTCACGCCTACTATTGTGCAACCTACATTCACAGAACCATAAACTCTATTATTAACCCTGAACTAAAACACTTTCTTGATAGTTGCAATAGGATCCATAGACACATTACCAGACACAAAAATCTCTATGACATTCCCCGTGTCCGGCTAAACCTCTACAAAAAATCGATGTACTAAAAAAGCCTAAAATCTGGAACTCCCTGCCTGAAAACTCTAGAACCGCAGACTAGATTTTAGTTTAACATCTTTATTATGCACCCCATACCCATCCTGTGGGCGGTGGCCGAAAGATTACAGAGGTACATAATGGGTCCAGGGATTGGACCCCAAAGTTATGATAGCTGAACTAGTTACAAAGGTAATGAACTCCAGGTAGAACTGATCACAATCATGGCAAGTTACAAAGGTAATGAACCATCTACACTCCTATACATGGTTACAGTTAAGAACAAATTACAAAGTAATGAGCCACTGACACGTCCACACCCGGTCATAATTGTAATGAGTTATAAATACAAATATTAAGTGGGTCATACACCCACACGAGCGCGCACATATACAAGCGCGTGCGCACACAGACACACACAAGAAGGCGCATGCACAGACACAGACACAGACACGTACACGAGCATACAAACATATATACACACACACAAGCACACATACACACACAGACACACACACACACACACACGTGGTAATGCTTTATTTACAGTGAGCAAAGTCAGGGTATTGCTCCAGAATGGTCTGTAATATACCACTGTGAATAAAATACTTTGCCATTTCTTGAACATTTCTGAGTGAGTTGTCTCTGAATTCATTAATTTGATCACACTCCAGTACATAATGACGCAGGGTGTGACAATAGTCCATCTGGTAAAGTTTACATTTCGTTTGGTCTACATCTGGTGGTGGTGATTTAACCTGCCAAAGATATTTATAACCCAGCCGGAGGCGGGCGGTAGTGACATCCAAGAGTCTGCTTATTTGTTGGATGCACCATAGACATGTGGCTCCTCCTGCATGATAGAATGATGATAGATAGACTGACTGGTGTCAATTTCCCTAAGTTTTAAGTCAATAAAGTTCAGTTGAAGTTCTTTTCGTATTATTGTTCTCAAACTGACAAGCCAAGATTGTAATCTACCCCCTCTTTGAAAGCATAAAACCTAGCCAATTTATCAGTTCTGTCATGCATCTGGAGACCAATGTGAGATGGAATCCACAGCATGTGCACTCTGACTCTACTGTCCACAATCTTACCATACCTGTGTCTGGCTGCTGACACAAGCATGCCACAATTTATATTTAATGATTTGAGAGCATTTATGGATGACAGAGAATCAGTTACAGTTAAAGTGTCAACCTTAGATACATGGACGCATTTGAGTGCAAGGAGTATGGCAAACAGTTCTGTCTGAAGGGTAGAGGCCCAGTTATTGATGCGTGCTCCAATTTCTTTAAGAGAGCCATCACTCTGTATGACAACAGCAGCACTACCAGCTGCACCAGTGGATTGGTGAACAGAACCATCAACGTAAATAATTTGTGAGAGAGTGTGCTGTTTGACTAAATTATCAATACAGCTTAAGGCATCATGTTTGGCTTCAAGGCGAAGCTTTGGTTGTGATTTAAGTAGTAGTTTGGGGGGAAATGGAGGGATGGTAGTTTGGAATGGGGTAATATTCCATGGAGCGGAGAAGTGCCGCTGTTGCCTTACTTGACATAGATCATGTATCTGATTCATGCAGAGGTCGGTTCTAGTTTTTTCGATCCATCTGGAGGGATGTTCACCAGTGCCGAGGAAAGTTTGGAGGGCTTCTGTGCATGGGTTTGAATGGGCTTGCCTGAGCATATTAACCCCAATTAGGATATTTCTTTCAGTAACACGATCTCTGATGCTTGGAATATCAAGTTCTTTCTGCATATTTAAAATTTTGGCAGTACGAAGGCATCCTAAAATGATCCTCATTGCTTCGTTCTGCAGTTTTTCCAACCCTCCAATCTTCCAGTCAGACACAAAAGCAAGTAGTGGCGCAGCATAATCAACCAATGATCTAATATAAGCAAGATACATAATTTTCATAATTTTAACATTAGCACCATACCTGGGGTGAAACCCTGCCACAACTCTAAGTGCTCTCAGCCTTTCTTTGTATTGACGACAAAGTCTCGTTACAACAGGTCCAAGTAGTGGGACCTCAAAGCCTAGATACCTGTATCTGTTTACATATTCTAGAAGAGACCCATCATGCAACTGGATCTGACGAACTGTGCCTCTCTGCCGAGGAGGACGCCTATTGAGTATCTTTGCTTTATCAGTAGAGATTATCAACCCCAGGTCCTGACACGAGGCTAGTACATGGTTAAGGATGTTTTGGGTGTTGGAGAATCCGGTGGTGTGAATCATTATATCATCAGCGAAACTAATCATATAATGATGGGCTGGCTAGGCATAACATTAAGTAAGGCATTAATTAGAATATTGAATAGAGTGGGACTGAGCACACCTTCCTGTGGGGTTCCTAATTTAAAGTCTTTAGTTATACTCCTATGCCCCTGGAACAACACAGAAGACTTTCTGTTGGACAGGTAGCCTTTAATCCAGCGGAGAAGCCATCCTCCAACATCCATTCTGGCAAGTTCACTAATGATTACATGTCGGTTGGCAACATCAAAAGCAGATTTAAGGTCAAGGAAGGTAGTGTATGAGCTGTCAGTGTGCAGGGTGAGAAAGGTGGCAATCCTTCCATGTATCTTGCTTATATTAGATCATTGGTCGATTATGCTGCGCCACTACTTGCTTTTGTGTCTGACTGGAAGCTTGGAGGGCTGGAAAAACTGCAGAACGAAGCAATGAGGATCATTTTAGGATGCCCTAATACTGCTAAAATTTTAAATATGCAGAAATAACGTGATATACCAAGCATCAGAGATCGTGTTACTGAAAGAAATATCCTAATTGGGGTTAATATGTTCAGGCAAGCCCATTCAAAATCCTGCACAGAAGCCCTCCAAACTTTCCTCAGCACGCGAACATCCCTCCAGATGGATCGAAAAAACTGGAACTGACCTCCGCATGAATCAGATACATGATCTATGTCAAGTAAGGCAACAGCGGCACTTCTCCGCTCCATGGAATATTACCCCATTCCAAACTACCATCCCTTCATTTCCCCCCAAACTACTTCTAAAATCACAACCAAAGCTTCGCCTTGAAGCCAAACATGATGCCTTAAGCTATATTAAGAACTTAGTCACACAGCACACTCTCTCACAAATTATTTACGTTGATGGTTCTGTTCACCAATCCACTGGTGCAGCTGGTAGTGCTGCTGTTGTCATACAGAGTGATGGCTCTCTTAATTAATTGGTGCACACATCAATAACTGGGCCTCTACCCTTCAGACAGAACTGTTTGCCATACTCCTTGCACTCAAATGCGTCCATGTATCTAAGGTTGACTCTTTAATTGTAACTGATTCTCTGTCATCCATAAATGCTCTCAACTCATTAAGTATAAATTGTAGCATGCTTGTGTCAGAAGCCAGACACAGGTATGGTAGGATTGTGGATATTATAGTCAGAGTGCACATGCTGTGGATTCCATCTCACATTGGTCTTCAGATGCATGATAGAACTGATAAATTGGCTAAGTTTTATGCTTTCAAAGAGGGGGTAGATTACAATCTTGGCTTGTCAGTTAGCAGTTTGAGAACAATAATACGAAAGAACTTCAACTGAATTTTATTGAGTTAAGACTCAGGGAGATTGACACCAATCAGTCCATCTATCCTCATTCTATCATGCAGGAGGAGCCACATGTCTATGGTGCATCCAACAAAATAGGCAGGCTCTTGGATGTCACTACTGCCCGCCTCCGACTGGGTTATAAGTATCTTTGGCAGGTTAAATCACCACCTCCAGATGTAGACCAAACAAACAAACAAACAAAAACAAATCTTATTTCATTGCAATTTTACATAGATTTTGTAGTTACAATCATAAACTGAAGTGCAAGGAGAGCCACTGACATGCCATGGCATTAAGGGCAGCTTAATCTAATGAATTATAGACTATGTACATAATATTAGAGAAATTGATTGAGTTTATTTTAGATATATATGATTGTTCAAATTACAATATGATGATTTTACACTGTTCAAATTATATATTTTATTGTTCAAATTACAATATGATGATATTACATTGTAACAAGTGTTTAGGAGGATGGTAATATAATAGTAAAAATTGAGATTATCTTAAGGAAAATAACATTGAGCGTTTTTGAACGTAATTTACAGTATGAGTATTTAGTTTAGGGTGAGTAGGTGGTTTTTGAGAAGAGTCTTAAAATGATTTTCAGACAAGGTTATCTTAATATTTACTGGTAATGAATTCCTGATTCTGGGGCCCTTTATGTGCATAGAATTTTTTACATAGGTTGATATGGACTCGGTGTATATCAAAAAGTGATCTGTGTCTTGTGTTGTGGTCATGGGTCCTATTAACGTTGGTGAGAATTTTGAGCGCAGGGTTTATATTAGAGTGTAGAGTTCTATGTATGTAGTAGGCACAAGAATAAGTGTGAATGTTCTTTATGGTGAGTAGTTTTAGGCTTTTGAATATTGGTGGAGTATGCTGTCTAGAGTTGGAATTTGTTATCATTCTGACTGCAGCCTTTTGCTGGGTTATGAGTGGTCTAAGGTGATTTAATGTTGTTGATCCCCATGCACAGATTCCATAGGTGAGATAAGGGTAGATAAGTGAATGATATAGTGCAAGGAGAGCTGATTGAGGCACATAGTAGCATATCTTTGATAATATGTCTACTGTCTTTGAGATTTTCTTGGAAATTTGTTGTATGTGTTTGGAATTTAAGGCTACTGTCAAGGTGGATTCCTAGGAATTTTCCCTCTGTGAGTCTTGTGATGGGTGCACCATTAAGTGTTATGTTAAGTGGAACATTTGCGGCTTTGCTTCCAAACTGCATGACGTTGGTCTTGTCAGTATTGAGAGTAAGCTTGTTAGTCGTCATCCATGTTGATATTTTCTGTAATTCGGCATTAACATTGTTGGCCAGTATGACTGGATTTGGGTGAGAGAAGACATATGTTGTGTCATCTGCAAATAATATGGGTTTGAGTAGTTATGATGCATTCGGTAAGTCATTTATGTAAATGAGGAATAGGAGTGGACACTTCCTTGAGGGACTCCGACTGTAATTTGTTGTGTGGAAGAGTTCGCTCCATTTGTGTACACGTATTGGCTTCTGTTACTAAAGTATGACTTTAGGTAGTTGAGTGAGTGCCTTCTAATACCTAATCATAGTTGCAGCTATTGTCCTAATGCGTTCTCGTGCCCCCACCTCCCTTACCCTTCATGACTCACACACAAAATCAACCATTACATACATTAAAGCCCTTCTCATGCTCTGCCCAACTCCACCCAAATCCAAACTTATAGCCCGTAAGACCCCTTTCCCTCCTCCCCCATCCTTCGCAAAACGCCTCCCATCCATTCCCTCACCTGGAGTTTACCTGGAGAGAGTTCCAGGGGTCAACGCCCCCGCGGCCCGGTCTGTGACCAGGCCTCATGTTGGATCAGAGCCTGATCAACCAGGCTGTTACTGCTGGCCGCACGCAGTCCAACGTACGAACCACAGCCTGGCTGGTCAGGCACCGACTTTAGATGCCTGTCCAGTGCCTGCTTGAAGACAGCCAGGGGTCTATTGATAATCCCCCTTATGTATGCTGGGATGCAGTTTAACAGTCTTGGGCCCCTGATACTTATTGTGTTGTCTCTCAACGTGCTAGTGGCATCCCTGCTTTTCATTGGGGGGATGTTACATCGTCTGCCGAGTCTTTTGCTTTCGTAGGGAGTGACACTCGTGTGCAAGTTTGGTTCTAATCCCTCTAGGATTTTCAAAGTGTATATAATAATGTATCTCTCACGCCTGTGTTCCAGGGAGTACAGGTTTAGGAACTTCAAGCGTTCCCAGTAATTGAGGTGGTTTATTGTAGTTATGTGTGCCGTGAAGGTTCTCTGTACATTTTCTAGTTCAGCAATTTCACCTGCCTTGAAAGGTGCAGTTAGTGTGCAACAATATTCCAGCCTAGATAGAACAAGCGACCTGAAAAGTGTTAACATGGGCTTGGCATCCCTGGTTTTGAAGGTTCTCATTATCCATCCTGTTATTTTTCTGGCAGATGCGATTGCTACAGTGTTATGGTCCTTGAAGGTGAGATCCTTTGTCATGATCACTCCCAGGTCTTTGACATTAGTTTTTCGCTCTATTGTGTAGTTGGAATTTGTTTTATACTCCGATGAGATTTTAATTTCCTCACGTTTTCCATATCGGAGTAATTGAAATTTCTCATCATTGAACTTCATATTGTTTTCTGCAGCCCATTTAAAGATTTGGTTGATGTCTGCTTGGAGTCTTGCAGTGTTTTCAATGGTGGACACTGTCATGCAGATTCTGGTGTCATCTGCAAAGGAAGACACGGCACTGTGGCTTATATCCCTGTCTATGTCCGATATAAAGATGAGGAACAGGATGGGAGTGGCGATCTTGCTTCTTAGAACCCTTTCAAAGATTTTTTATGATATGGGACGTTAGCGCTATTGGTCTGTAGTTCTTTGCTATTGGTTTACTGCCGCCTTTGTGGAGTGGGGCTGTCTGTTGTTTTTAGTAACTGCGGGACGACCCCAGTGTCCATGCTCCCTCTCCATAGGATGTTAAAAGCACATGATAGGGGCTTCTTGCAGTTCTTGATGAACACTGAGTTCCATGAGTCAGGGCCTGGAGCGGAGTGCATGGGCATGTCATTTATCGCCTTTTTGAAGTCATGTGGCGTCAGGGTAATGTCAGATAGGCTTGCGTCTACCAGGTTCTGTGGCACTCTCATAAAAAAATCATTTAGGTCTTCAACTTTCAGTTTGGTTAGCGGCTCGCTAAAAACTGAGTCATATTGGGACTTTAGTAACTCACTCATTTCCTTGCTGTCATCTGTGTAGGACCCATCTCGTTTTAGTAGGGGCCCAATACTGGATGTTGTTCTCGACTTTGTTTTGGCATAAGAAAAGAAATACTTTGGGTTTCTTTCAATTTCATTTATGGCTTTTAGTTCTTCCCACGTTTCTCGATTCCTGTAAGATTCCTTTAGTTTTAATTCGATGTTTGCTCTTTCTCTGACCAGTGTCTCCCTACGTATTTCAGATATAATGGCCTCCTGCAGCCGCTCTGTTATTCTTTGCCTTTGCTTGTATAGGGATCACCTCTCTCTTTCTAGTTTACATCTTCTCCTTTTTCTTAAGGGAATTTGCCTTGAGCAAACCTCAAGTGCCACAGAGTTAATTTGTTCTAGACATAGGTTAGGATCCGTGATGCTTAGGCTATCTTCCCAGTTTATATCATTTAGGACTTGGTTTACTTGGTCCCACTTTATGTTTTTGTTATTGAAGTTGAAATTGGAGAAGGTTTCCTCACGACTCATCACATTTTGACGATCTGGGGCCCTCCCTCATACATGTCTGGACCTCTATTATGTTGTGATCTGAGTACATCATTTTTTATATGATGACATTTCGTATCAGATCATCATTGTTAGTGAAGATGAGGTCCAGCATATTCTCCAATCTTGTTGGCTCTATTATTTGCTTGTTTAAGGTGAATTTGGTGCAGAGATTTAAAAGCTCGTGTGTGTGCGAGTTTTAATCTATCTGCCTCCTGGTGTTATCTCTGCTACCACATTATTTGCAATATTCCTCCATTTTAGGTGCCTTAGGTTGAAGGCACAGTGGTCAATTTTCAGAAGCTGTTGGGACGTTGCATCCGGAGGCTTGTATACAACCACGTTGACCAGGTTTTGATTCTCGATCTTTACTGCTAAAACTTCAACTACATCATTTGAGGCATTTAGTAGTTCTGAGCATATAAGTGACTCTGTGATATACAGGCCAACCCCCCCTTCCCTTTTGCCTGTTCACTCTGTCACATCTGTATAGGTTGTAGCCAGGGATCCATATTTCATTGTCCAAGTGATCCTTTATGTGGGTCTCTGTGAAAGCCGAAAACATTGCATTTGACTCTGTAAGCAGTCCACGGATGTAAGGTATCTTGTTGTTTGTTGCTGGCTTTAGACCCTGTATATTTGCAAAGATGAATGTCGTTGGATTGGTGGTATTGGTGGTATGGGGGGGTCTTTTTTTCCTGGCACTAATATCTGTTGCATTCCAGTCTCCTGATTACCACACCTTTCACATCTTTCATCCCTTATGAATAATACCGCCTTCGATGCAACCACCCCATGCAAAAACCTATACATTAATTCCCTATCCTTCGATCTCAACTTTAATCCTTTAAACCCTTTCCAAACATGCAGACAATCATACATAGGATATTCACTCACACCCTCAATAACATTTCTACTCCATCCCATTATTTCAATATCACTTGCAGTCCATCTATGAGAAGTCCTCACTACCATCATTTGCCGCAAAATATCCAAACCCATCCGTAAATCCCTCCCTCCCCACCATCTACCCAGATCTCTTGCCATCATACCTACTTTCCCCGCTGCCATGCCACCCCAATGTACAACACACCTTTTAACATACAAACTGAATAAGCATCTCTCCAACCCAATCAGCCCCAGGACACCCCTATCCACCCTGTCCCTAACTATTTCCTTCCACAGCCACGGCCGACCATACGCCCAAATGTATCTCATGACTCTCACCTCAAGTCTTCTAATATCTGAATCAACAAAGGGAAAACCACTTCCACGTGCCAAAGTTTACTATACACAAGTGTGTTGACCGCCACGACCCTTTGCTGCAACGTAAGATCTCCCGGCCTCCACTCTTTTATCCTACTTAATGCCTTTTGCACCACGTTCTCTGAATTAACTCTACTAGAGTCACTCACAGTATTTAAATATGTTACTCCACATATCTTAATTTCTTCAACTATCATCCACCCATGCTTTTCCCATGCACCAATCCACCCATCTCCAATAACTTTGATTTGGCACAATTCACTCTCATACCAGTAGCCCCACCAAACACTTCTATTATACGTCCCACATTACGTAAACCCTCCTCACTACTTACAAGCACAGTAGTGTCATCTACATACCCTATGATTCTTTGCACCCCACCTCTATGTCCTGTATGTTCATTTCCTTCGCTCTCTATACCCAACCTTACCATTCTATAGAACGGATCCTGCATACACGCAAATAAACACTGCGACAGTGGACATCCCTGTCGCAAACCTCTTTCCATACTGATTCTTTCACCCATTCTACCATTCACACATACTTTCACACCTGCCTCCCTATACACAGTCGCTACCCATCCCACTACATCCTCTCCAAAACCCTGTCTCCTCATGATCTCATACAACGTCCCCCTTTCAACACTATCATACGCTCTTTGCCACTCAATTGCTAAAACCCCTCCCTCAGTCCCATCCTCTATAAATTCTCTAATGCTTTCATGTCCTTGTATCATGCTTCTCCCTGGAATTCCACACTGCCCCTCCTCTATGACCCCACCCAATATTTTTTCAATCTATTTGCCAATAACTTAGCAAAAATTTTATAATCGGCATTCATTAATGACAATGGCCTAAAGTTATCCATGGTTTCCTTCTTACCTCTTTTCCGAACCAAAACCACCACCCCAGTACCTTGACCTTATAAAATTCATTAATTATACCATCTAACCCTGGTGCCTTTCCCTCACTTAAACCATTCACAGCCTCCCATACTTCCTCTTCACTAACAGGTCCAGCCATGCTTGCTCTATCGCCATCCCCCACCCATTTCACTATCCTTTCCAGTACAATGTCCCTCTCATGCTCACTCACCTGTCCACAACCCCAATACTTCTTAAACCATTTATCCGCATATACGCTTATCACCTCTGTATTACATAATATCTGCCCCCTCACATATACACCCATATCTTCCCCTACTTCCACACATGAAATTGCCATTCTCTCCCTCTTTTTCCTGCACTTATTTAACACATATTTTGATGGTCTATCTCCCCATAAAACATCATCTATCCCTGCTTGCACACAACAGGCATCAAATCGCTCATTCTGAATACTATGCAACTTATCCTTTAAAACCCGAATATCCTTCAAAGCAGATGTGCCCTGTCTTTCATAGCACTCACCCAATAATCCCTCCACATATTTCTACAACCCATAAGACCAGCACACCTCCTCCCTGCCCAACCTCCTATAGAACCCCTGAATTCCTTCTTTTCCTATATTTTTCCACCAGTTCAGAAAAGCCTCACCATCTTCCCTCAGTTTTTTTCCCCTGCCCCCAAATCTCCCTCCACCAATGTACAAAAGAGTCTCATTGGCCCTTCACATGCAACAATTTACCATTTAATTTCCAATACCCCTTAAACCATTTTACTGCCCCTTCCCATGTTACATCCACCATAATTCCTCTATGATCCGAAAATCCCACATCTATGATATTAATCCCCACTAACCTAACCTGATCTGTTATATAAATCCTATCCAGTCTAGCAGCATAATCTCGTCTAAAGAAAGTATTCTCCACCATCCCTCCCCCCTCACTACGTCCTTTAAACCTACTCCATTTAACACATCTCTCAATACTCCCAACACACATCCAGCTCCCCAAGGCTCTGCATCCTTACCTCTAATGATACAGTTCCAATCCGGGCAGCCCCCGCAAAGCATACACGAGATGATCATTCACAAAGTCTTCCTTGATTTTTCTATTAAACTCTGCCGGCATATATACACCAACAAAGCTAACCTTATACCTCCCCATTCCCCATCTACTCTTACTATCCCGCCATCCCCCCTCTCCTCCCAAGCCATCAACTGAAAAGAGCTTGACACCTGTATGACTATTGCAACCCCACCCTTTAATCTCCTAGTCGAACCAGCAAACACATCATACCCCTCCACACGCAGATCTTAAAGTTGTGTTCTTACAGAAAACCCACTTGTATATCAAATCGTCTTAAGGTCACCCCTACCCACTTCCTCTTAATTTCAGCCCTCATTCCATTAACATTAATAGTTAAATACCTGAAAAGACTTTTGTGGGTTTGCCTCTTGTTCTTTGTTGTTGCGCCACCACAGGGGTTCGTGATTCCCCTACTTTAACCCCACACTTCCCTCCCTTTACCCCTTTTACTCATCCTTTAAAAGCAACCCCTCCTTTCCCCTTCTGTGATGCAACTACCAAGGGTTTTTTACAAGACTTCTGTGCTGGTATTAATATGTCCTCCCCATCAGAAGATGCTACTGACCTTTTCCGTGATATACTCGCAATATCCATACCAATATCACTATCATCTTCTTAACCTTTTGCACACTCATGCACATCCGCTCTAACAATCACACTCACCTTCTCGTTAACATCATTTTCACCAGCACCCATCGTGTTCTCACACCTCATACTCTCCTTAGTCACAGGGCTACCTTCCTCACTAAGCACTGGCAAGGCCTCATCCAACAGATGCCCCAGGTCCTCCAAAGACAGGCATGGGCTAACCACCTCTGGAATGTCCTCTACCACTTTCACCTGGGGTTGATCCACCAATACCTCTACAGGTAGCATTCAACAGGTATCCATACTATTCTCCACAATTTCACTCCATTTCTTTGCACCATGAGCAGGTCCTTCCCTTGACCTTTCAGCACCCGGTTCTCCCAGCAGATCACTGTCCACCTGAGTCACTGCATGCTGTTGTACCTTCCGAGGAAACTCCGCCGCCACATGATCATATGCTGCACACATACGACACGTCCTCCTTTTCCCTGCATACGTAGCATACACTTGTGTCCTGAAGTCTGGTATTACAACATACGATGGGATAGGACGCCTGATGGTCATTTTCAGTGAGTAAGAGCCTTCTAGGAGGCCCTCAAAGGGTCCCTCTCGCCATTTGCCCACATTCGCTGCATGGACGATACCATAATCCTTGAAGACGTCCATCAAATCAACCGAGTCTGCCTCAAATGGGACATTACGCACTCTAATTCACGTATAAGTGTGCAAAACGTCCCTCAGTCGTACCTCCATACCGCTGGTAACTACATAGACCTGATCGTGATAAGTGTCAACCAAGCGCTCGTACTCCTGAGTCGATGACAACTTGATAAACACCCTGCTCATTGTGTTTAATGCCACTCCATACAGGTCTCCGATATCGATATGATAAACATCCTGCAGGATTCGTTGCAACATTGTAGACACTGTTTCAGGTTGCAAAAGTCCCCTTCACCAACTCCAAACACAAGTGCTGATACAGCGTCTGCTTGATTCTGCCATGTTGTGGAAAATATAAGTGCTACCACTTGCCACCAGGAGGCAGTGCACCACGTCCACACAGTAAGAAGGCTGCGCGTAAAGTGTGATGAGAGCTGCTTGAGGCACATAGTAACGTATCTTTGATAGTATGCCTACTGACCTTGAGATTTTCTTGGAAATTAGTTGTATGTAGTTATATACACTGATGGATCTAAACAGGAGTCTTCTGGCAGGGCGGCCTCTGCTCTGGTTGCCACCTCCCTAGTTAAGAACAATAATAAATCTGTTGAACTAGGCATACGAATTAACAACTGGGTGTCTACACTGCAAACTGAGTTGTTTGCAATCGTAATGGCACTAAAGCTAACTTATGACACTGAGCTTGACTCTATCATCATTACTGATTCTATGTCATCACGGAAGGCTCTTGACTCGTATAATGACTCTAAAAGCATGCTCATTGGAGAAGCCAGTTATAGATACTAAAAAATCCGGGACAAAGGAATTAATGTACAATTGCTATGGATTCCATCACACATTGGATTACTCCTTCATGATAAAGTTGATATGTTAGCCAAGAAGAGTACCCAGAAGGAGAATGTAGAATATAACTTTGGTATATCTGTGTCTAGCATTAGGAATAATATTAGGAGAGAAATAAATAATGAAAATAATTGCTATAGGAATGCAGTTAGAAGCCTGAGTAGATATATAACCCACTATGATAACAAGAACATAGATAAGTATGTTTATGGAGCAACTTGCAATGTGAACAAACTGACTGAAGTTGTAGTGGCCAGGCTTAGGCTTGGCTACAAGTACTTCTGGCAGTTTGGGAGACACACAGATGATGATCAAACTAAATGCAAATTATGTGATCAGGCATATGGTCACTGTCTTGAACACTATGTGCTTAATTGTCCACTTATTGAGGAATATAGAGATAGACAGTATAATAACCTATGTGACATGTCAATATATCTTATTAATGAAAATAGGATACCAGTTATACTAAGCAAATTTCCTAAATTTGCTTGTAACAGATAAGTGAAATGTAGATATAAATCCAAATGTACAATTGTTAACCCCTTTTGGGCCTAGTGCCTAGGCCTTTTGTGTATCCATATGCTCTGCGCTACCGTCCACAGGATGGATATGGGGTGCACAATAAACTAGCCACTTCGGTGGCAAAATCTAATCTAAATCTGTGTTTACCTGGAGAGAATTCCAGTGGTCAACGCCCCCGCGGCCCGGTCTGTGACCAGGCCTCATGTTGGACCAGAGCCTGATCAACCAGGCTGTTACTGCTGGCCGCACGCAGTCCAACGTACGAGCCAAAGCCTTGCTGGTCAGGTACCGACTTTAGGTGCCTGTCCAGTGCCTGCTTGAAGACAGCCAGGGGTTTGTTGGTAATCATCCTTATGTATGCTGGGAGGCAATTGAACAATCTTGGGCCCCTGACACTTATTGTGTTGTCCCTCAACGTGCTAGTGGCACCCCTGCTTTTCATTGGTGGGATGTTACATCGCATGTCGAGTCTTTTGCTTTTGTAGGGAGTGATTTTCGTGTGCAAGTTGGGTACTAATCCCTCGAGAATTTTCCACGTGTATATAGCAATGTATCTCTCCCGCCTGCGTTCTAGGGAGTACAGGTTTAGAAACTTCAAGCGTTCCCAGTAATTGAGATGGTTTATCGCAGTTATGAGTGCCGTGAAGGTTCTCTGCACATTTTTAAGGTCAGCAATTTCACCTGCCTTGAAAGGTGCAGTTAGTGTGCAGCAATATTCCAGCCTAGATATAACAAGCTATTTGTAAAGTGTCAACATGGGCTTTGCATATCTGGTTTTGAAGGTTCTCATTATCCATCCTGTCATTTTTCTAGCAGATGCGATTGCTACGGTGTTATGGTCCTTGAATGTGAGATCCTCTGACATGATCACTCCCAGGTCTTTGACATTAGTTTTTCGCTCTATTGGGTGGTTGGAATTAGTTTTGTACTCCGATGAGATTTTAATTTCCTCACGTTTTCCGTATCTGAGTAATTGAAATTTCTCATCATTGAACTTCATATTGTTTTCTGCAGCCCATTTAATTAAAGATTTGGTTTATGTCTGCTTGGAGTCTTGCAGTGTCTTCAACGATGGACACTGTCATACAGATTCGGGTGTCATCTGCAAAGGAAGACACGGCCCTGTGGCTTATATCCCTGTCTATGTCCGATATGAGGATGAGGAACAGAATGGGAGCGAGTACTGTGCCTTGTGGAACAGAGCTTTTCACATTAGCTGCCTCAGACTTTACTCTGTTGACTACTACTCTTTGTGTTCTACTTGTTAGGAAATTATAGATCCATCTACCAACTTTTCCTGTTATTCCTTTATCACGCATTTTGTGTGCTATTACACCCTGGTCACACTTGTCAAAGGCTTTTGCAAAGTCTGTGTATATAACATCTGCATTCTGTTTGTCTTCTAGAGCATCTAGAACCTGGTCGTAGTGGTCCAGTAGTTGGGACAGACAGGAGCGACCTGCTCTAAACCCGTGCTGCCCTGGGTTGTGTAATTGATGGGTATCTAGATGAGTGGCGATCTTGCTTCTTAGAACCCTTTCAAAGATTTTTATGATATGGGACTAGTAAGTAAGTAAGTACGTTTATTCAGGTATACACAAATACAGTTACATAGATTATCATACATAGCAGCATATGTGTAGAAACCCTAGGATAACCCAAAAAGTCATACAGAGTGACTTATTTCCATTGGGGTCCATTTAGTACCTTAATATTAGACACTAGTAGATACTAGTTATTATACTAAAATTAAAAGGAATAAGGTAAAAAGAGTTATTTACATGTACATGTATGTTATCTAAAAAAATAAAAATCATTCTCCTCCTTTCTGTCGCTACATTCATTAGGTACCTTTTGGCTCTCTTCTTGAACTGATCGATGCTATGACTGGTTTTGACATGTGCAGGCAGTCTGTTCCATTCCTTTATTGCTGTACAATAAAAGGTGTTTGAAGCCTGGCCACTGACTGTGGGTACTACAAAGTTGTGCTCTCTCCCCCTAGTACTATGACTGCTTTGGTTCCCAGCCTTGACAAAATTGGCAGCAAGATATTCTGAACATTGTTTGTGAGCAATTTTATAAACTTGATTCAACTTAAGTTGTTTTACTCTGTCTTCAATATTCAGCATATCTAATTGTTGTAATTCATCCTGGCCTACATGTTCTCTTGGGCCTAGGTCAAGGATGAATCTTATCATTTTGTTCTATGTGATTTGCAGTTTATCTTTCAGTTTTTTGTCAAGGCAGAGTACCATGAAGAGCAAACGTAGTCAATATGACATTGAATAAGTGCTATACATAGGGTCCTGCGAGCCTCAGTATGTAGACACTGTGCTTGTCTGTAGAGGAACTTCAGTCTGGCATTCGCTTTCTTTACTACACTGTTACCTATCAATTCTCCTGACATGCATGGGTCAAAGGGGATTCCCAGATATTTTACTGAGGAAACTGAGGTGATGGATTCCCCATTACATCGGACATTAAAATTATTTACCCTGCTCAGTTTATATTTCGTGCCAAAGAGTATGGCTTCTGTTTTCCCGAGGTGTAACGATAACTTGTTGTCTACTAACCATTTTCTGCAGGACTCTAGTTCCTGTGTTAATACATTAGCTATATCTTGTGGGTCTTTACCTGATACTAACAGATCACTGTCATCCGCATAGAGTAGGAGTTTGCACTTGACACTGATGGACATGTCATTTACATAACACAGGAATAATAAGGGACCCAGAATACTACCTTGGGGAACTCCACATGCTATCGGCAGTGGTTCTGATTCTGTTTTGTTGATTTTGACAATTTGTTTCCTATTGCTAAGATAGGACTTTAACCAGTCTGTGGAACCTATGCCGATAGCTTGAAGTTTCTTACATAATACATTGTGGTTGACAGTATCGAAGGCCTTTTGCAAGTCTAAAGTTACCATTCCTATGAGGTTCCCTATCGACATTTCAGTTCTCATGTAATCCATCAGATTAATTAAGGAGGTGTCGGTTGAGTAAGATCTCCTAAAGCCTGATTGGTAACTATGAAGAATGTTGTTGTCACTAAGATATTTAACTACTTAACAGTACACCGCCCTCTAGAATTTTGGATATTACACTGAGTATACTAACAGGCCTATAGTTGCTGACATCAGACCTACTATTTTTTTTTTTTTTTGAAGATAGGCGTACCTCTGGCCTCCTTGAACCCCTCCGGTACTGTATTAGTGGTGATGGACAAATTTATTATGTGAGCAATGGGGATTGCCAAGTTCAGAGGCACCGTCTTTTAGGAACTTAGACGGGATGTTATCAGGTCCGGTGCTCTTAGTTGGGTTTAACCTGCTTAGTTCTTTTTGCACGAAGTCATGAGATACACTTATAGTTGACAATTGTTTTGAGTTACCCTTTATTGATATAGTATGTTTTAAACTTATCAGAGTCTGTGTTAAAGGTATTTGATGCAGCTGGTAGCTTACTTACTAGTGTTGAGGCGAAAGTTGTGTAGTATGAATTAAAACAATTTGCCACTTTAGTTGTATCGTGGCATACCTCGTTATTAACATTTAGTACTATGTTAGATCTATCTACGTGTTTATGGCTATACCCCAACTGTTTTAGTTGTTGCCAGAGCTTTCTAGGGTTATTCTTGTACTCTTCGATTTTTGAGCAATAGTGCCTAGCCTTTGCGCCTTTTATAAGCCTCTGCACTCCTGTTCCTCACCCTTTGGAATTCATTTAGCGCTGCAATATCCTGTCTATTTGCCTTAAATCTTTTATCAACTGGTCTCTGAATTTCATATTATCTAATATCTCAGTAGACATCCAGGGTTCAGTTCTTCGTTTAATCTAACCTCTTTAACTGGTGCAATATTATCAGGATGCCAGTGAACATTGTTTTGAATTTTTCCCAGGCATCATTTACGTCCGTGCAACTTGTTATCAATGACCAGTCACAATTGTGTAACATATTTACCAGTGTTTTTTATTGTAGTTTCTAGTTGACCTAATTTTTATTGTCCTGTGTAGGCCTATCCGCTCCCTAGGGTTTTCCTGGTACAGTAAATGCTGAAATGATCACTAAGACCTGTATTAATGACCCCTGACTGACTAATGTTCTCATGGCGGTTACAAAGTATGTGGTCAATTAGGGTGGCTGAGAACTGTGTGATCCGGGTTGGTGTATTAATTAGTTGAGTGTAACTATACAAATCCAGAATTTGCTTATACCTTTTACATAGCCCGTTATTTTGCTGTTGAAAACAGATGTTGAAGTCTCCCAGTATTACTGTCTCCACATTGTTATCAAGTCCTGACAAGACTCTCGAAAAGTCCTCTAAGAACTGGTCATGGGTGGGAGGGCGATAACTAGTTCCTACTAAGATGGGTTTGGTCTTGGGAAGCAACACTTCAAACCATAGAATCTCCAGTTTATTATTTAAATCAGGTCTTGGATTATAGGCTAAGTCATTCCTTATGTAGGCACATACCCCACCACCTTTTCTATTCCTATCTAAGTGTTTTATATTGTAACCTTCTATTTTGACCTCGTCGTCAGTCACCGTATCATCCAACCAGGATTCCGAGATGGATATAACTTGCCGCTCTAGTTCTGTTAGCTAGAATCCTAATCTCTGCCAATTTTGGAAGAAGTGATCTTGCGTTGACATGAATAAAGTGAAGGAATGTTTTCCTAAAACAAAATCATAATCATCAATAAATGGCAAGGGGTAATTAGCATTCAAAATAGGTAAATCAATGTCATCATTGCTAAAGGGTAACTGTGCCCAAAGTGGGATTTGTTACAAACAAAATGAAATCTGGCACCATTACTATAATTGACACATCCATTATGCACCCATCCCATACATCTCTTACATATGGTATGTTTACTGTTCTTCTTTCGCGCCCCAGCACAGTGCATACACACGTCTGGTGGTGCATTACATATGGAGGTAAGGTTATCATTCCTAGTACTAGACCGTCATTATCACCATGATTTATCTGTCTGTTTTGCACCTGTACCATAGATTGAGGTCCTGGATTAGTATGGATATCACCACTTAATAGCGCCACTATAAAAGCCGTGCGCCACTGTGTTTGTTTGGATATGAGGGGTTGCCATACCTTGGCGATAGTGGCACTTACGTTTCTGGTAGGATGGCCAATGTTGGGCTTTCACTTCCGGAGCTACCACCCCATTCACCTTTGCCGACCCCATGACTGATTTCCTTCAGAGAAATTCAGTATCATGAGAAATATAATTATGGCGGTGTGATCCCCTCTTACGCCAGCCATGGTCATTTACGCCAGCCATGGTCACTCTTACGCCAGCCATGGTCACTCTTACGCCAGCCATGGTCACTTTACGCCAGCCATGGTCACCTCGCCAGCCATGGTCACCTTACGCCAGCCATGGTCACCCGCCAGCCATGGTCATCCCTTTCGCCAGCCATGGTCACTTCAGCCAGCCATGGTCACTCTTACGCCAGCCATGGTCATTTACGCCAGCCATGGTCACTTACGCCAGCCATGGTCACTTACGCCAGCCATGGTCACTTCGCCAGCCATGGTCACTCTTACGCCAGCCATGGTCACTTTAGCCAGCCATGGCCCTTACGCCGCCATGGTCCTCAGCCGCCTGGTCCACCCCCCCTGGTCACCCCTTTGCCAGCCATGGTCACCCCTTTGCCCGCCTGGTCACTTCGCCAGCCATGGTCATTTACGCCAGCCATGGTCATTTAGCCGCCATGGTCATCCCCGCCAGCCATGGTCACTTTACGCCAGCCATGGTCATTTATGCCAGCCAGGTATTTTACGCCACCCATGGTCATTTTCGCCAGCCAGGGTCCCCCTTCGCCGCCATGGTCATTTTCGCTAGCCATGGTCCCCGCCAGCCATGGTCCCCAGGCCCCATGGTCACTTACGCCACCCATGGCCCTTTTAGGCCAGCCATGGTCATTTTCCCCAAATGGTCACTTTAGGCCAGCCATGGTCACTTCGCCACCCATGGTCCCGCACTCATCATTTTAGAACAAAAATCTTTTTTTTTTATTTTTTTTTTTTTTTATTTTTATTAAAAAAAACCCTTTTATCCTTTTCAGACACCAGCAATGGCCAGTAACTCCTTTTTAAAATCACCACGGGGTACTAGTAAATTGCTTGTTAAACCCCCCCACCCTTTTATTTGAAACTCCCTTTCTCATCACTTCACAGCCCGGGGGCCCCTATCACATTTTTGTCTTTTCCCCCTCCTTAGGGAAAAAAAATTTTAAAATGTGATGTTTTCCCAAAAAACCCCTCAATCCCATTTAGGGCCCCCTGTTGTTGACTGGCCCTGAGAGTTGATGTGTCAGCCGTTTTTAAACAGGAGGAAAAGGGAAACCCTGACAGATTCCTTGGGGGTTTTTTCGTTAGATTTGGCGTTTTCTCCAGGTTTCCCAATGTACACTGGTCGGGGTTTAAATGAATCAGCTAAAAACATATTCTTTTTTAATCCACTTTCTTCCCACCTTTAGACTGAGGGAAAAAAAACCCTCGCTTTAACCTTGTTTCCTTGGGTTTGTTTAGTAGATTTAGCGGTTTTCCTGTGCTTCCCCTGCCATTAACACTGGTGCAGTTTTTATAAAGGGCAGCTACTGTCAGTATGGTTAGAACGTCTCTTTTAGTTGCATCTGGATTATTTTGATTGAATGCCAGTCAGCCATGTTTAAATGTTGATTAGGTTTTCCCTTTGGGGTTACTTACATTGAACACTGTGCAGTTGATATTGAGTCAGTTACCAGTGTGGTGGAAAACGATTGCTTGTCTGGTTTTACGTCTGGTAGGGGCTGGTATTTGAATGCAGGTCTCCTGTTTTGGTTCTAATTGGTCCATTTCCGAAAACACCGCCCCTTTTTTTTTTTCACTATAAGTTCCTTTATGGTGTTGCAACAGTTCTTTTAAAAAAAACCATCACTGGAGTTCAACGGGCCCCGGAAGACCAAATATAGGAGCAGCCATAGTTGCTCCCCTGCCTGCCTGACCTCATCTGTTTTTCCGTTGCCTTTGGTCTGTAGTTCTTTTTTTTGTTCTGCCCCGTGGGGGGGGTATGTCTTTTTTTTTAGTAACTCCGGGGGGACCCCAGTGTCCATGCTCCCCCTCCAAAAGGTGTTAAAATAGTGATAGGGGGTTTTGCAGTTCTTGATAAACGGAGTTCCATGAGTCTGGGCCTGGAGCGGGTGATGGGGATGTCATTTATTGCCTTTTCGAAGTCAAATTTTTCCCGGGTGATGTCAGATAGGCATGCGTCAGCCCCCCTATGGCACTCTCATAAAAATTATTTAGGTCTTCGATTTTCGTCTGGTTAGGGGTTTTCTGAAAACTGAGTCATATTGGGACTTTAAATAACTCATTCATTTCCCTTT
>WNWK01029508.1:0-24352 GCA_009830355.1 Cherax destructor
AATTGCTCTCCTCTGCTTAAAATCAAGGAGTCTCTCTGTGGTTCTGTTATACTGGTACCTGCCCAACGCAGGGCGTTTCAAACGTACTGCCCGAGCACAAGCAGGAGACCACCAAGCCACACACTTCTAAGAATGCTTGCCCGAGGTTTGGGGGATAGAATGTGAAGCTGCGGTTAAGACGGAGGACGAGAAGAGATGTAAAACCTCATCAATGGAGAATGAGGAAGGAGCCTCATGAAAGGCATTATGATGTGCATAAAGGTCCCATTTCGCCAGGTCAAATTGCAGCGTAGGCTACGAAGAGGTGGAGAATACGAAGGGGACATGAGGATGATTGAAAAATGATCGCTGTCATGTAAGTCCGGGAGGACAGACCAGGTGAACTCAAGGACAGTTGAGGAAGAGCAGATGGAAAGATTGATGCAAGACAAGGAATGAGTTTGAGAATCAAAATGGGTGGGAGTACCCTATTTAAAACATGGAGGGGGAGAGAAGCAAGAAATGCCCACAACTGAACGCCAGGGGAGTCACAGTGCAACCCCCCCCCCTCCCAGAGAAAATGGTGTGTGTTAAAATCGCCAAGTAACAGAAGGGGTGGTGGCAAGGAAGAAACTAGAAAATCAACATCTGGGATAGACAATGCCCGAGAAGGGAAGAGATATAAAGAACAGTGTATACCACTTATATAAGTGGATACAGGCTGCAGTGTAATGTAGAGACTGGAATGGAATACATACCAGTGCGTATAAGAAGAGTGCTTTCATTAAACGTTCCATCGGAAAAAGGATCCAATGAAAATAGCAAATCATAGCCCAAAAATGGACGGATAACAGTGGATTGTAATTTGGGTTCTAGCAAACAGACCCCAACAGGGAAAAACTGGGAGAGCAACACCTGAAGCTCACCAGTTACCCCTGAGGCCTCGGATATTCCACTGCAAATAAGCCATGATTTATGAAGAGAGAGATACAAGTCGAAGTTAGAGGTATCTATGGACTAGGTTTAGAAAAGTCCAAGTGTGGAGGCAGCAGAAGACCTGTAAGCTGAGGAGTGGGACGCTGTGAAGGAAGAAGTGGTGTTAACGAAAAAGACAGAGGAGGAGGAACTGGAAGTGGAGCGGTGTCCATCAACATTCCAGTCTCTGCAATATATCCTGCAATAGCTTCCAGCGTTTAGGAAGACAAAGATTCAGGATGTGGGACCACATTAGAGATGGAAGGAGGAGGAGGATGAGCAACAATCGGGGAGACTATAGACTGTACGAAAGTAGAGGGTGAGGAGATGGAAGAGGAAACAGTCAAAGGGGCTTGGGAGGGAACAGGAGTGGATGCGACCTGGGGGGGTAGGCAGTCAAGAAAGAAACTTGGGAGGGGACAGGGGATGAAGATAGTGAACGAGGAGGAGGATGAACCTCCACACACGAACTAGTCGGAGATGAAGAACCCAGAACCCGGCAATGGGGATTTTTTGCCGGACTTATGAGAATAAGAGGGGCAGTGAGAATTAGGTGTTGGACGAGGGCGTGAAGTCACAGAACTGTGCGAGTGAGTAAAGGAAGGGGTGAGGACAATATGGGATGCCGAGGTAGGGACCTCGGAGCCAAGAACAGGCTCTGGTGGTCTGGTGGCTAAAGCTCTCGCTTCACACGGCAAGGGCCTGGGTTCGATTCCCAGCCAGGGCAGAAACATTGGGCGTGTTTCTTTACACCTGTTGTCTATGTTCCCCATCAGTAAAATGGGTACCTGGGTGTTAGTGGACTGGTGTGAGTCGCATCCTAGGACACTGACCTAATCTGCCCAAAATGCTCAGCATAACAACTGACTTTCTATATAGTAGTATGTCACTGATGTCAGCTAGGCCTGTATACCATGTACATGTACTTGTAGAAATAAAGATATTATTATTATTATTATTATTATTATTTTACAGGGGTGACTGAGGATGAGGCGACCACAGAGGAAGCCGATGGAGTTGGGACCCCAGAAGTGGGGGAATGTTTAGCAATGCGAGAATAGGAAATATGGGGAAGTCTCCCTTGAAGGCATAGATGAGAGACGGCCATAGCATATGAGAAGCCTTCCGCCTCTTTGAGACAACGGAGACCAGAGAGGGATCGGGACATCCTCAGGCGATCCAGATTCCATGGCAAACTACACCACCGCCAAGAACCTCAATGGAATAGGATGGACCACGGTACCCTTTCCCCCTACCTAGAAATTCCGTGGAGAGAAGCTCACAGGGTAAAAATGGGAGGGGAATAAAGGAGGGATGAGGAGGAGGAGGAGGAGGGAAGGGAAAAGGGAGGATGGGAAAGAGGAGGGGGGATTGGGGGGTACTTAGGTTTGGTCTGAGGAAGACCAAGAGGTCCGATTCCTCAGACCGATAACCTCTTTACCTCATCAAGGAGCCCCCTTAAAGAGGCAAGGAAGCTAGAGAACCAAACAACACAGCTGAGTTTTAAAATGGTGAGCGCGGCAAATTTGAGGCCTAGAAAAATTGTTCAGGTAGCATCTGTGTACTAGTATGTCAGATACAGTTTAAGGGTTAATAAATTACAATCAGTTTTAATAATTATAATTTCTCCAAGCCATTTTAATTTAATTATAATTACAAATACAGTGGACCCCCGGATTTCGTACTGCTCCAAACTCAAACAATTATGTAAGTGTATTTTTGTAAGTGCTTTTGTAAGTGTATTTTTGGGGGTCTAAAAGGACTAATCTAATTTACATTATTCCCAGCTTTCTGAAACAAAATAATGACATAATCCGGGGTCCACTCTATGTATAATGTATTTTTTAAGGATAAAGCTGAGGACTGTCAGTAATAGTGACAAGATCATCAAGTATATGTCAAAGGTATTTGAATGATGGCTTCAAGATTGTCATGTGATGTGCAAATATTCCAAAAATCAATGCAATATTGTGGGAAAAGCTGAGAACATGGTTAAAGTGGAGCAACTGTCAAGGGTATTAAAAAGACAAACTGGAAACCCGTACCAGTCACTCGATGGGGCGTTGCTCAAAAGTGATACTGTGTTCAAAGGTCTGTGGGCATACATGGTCAGTTAAAGGTGCAGTGAGTGGGGAAAGGGGCATGGATGCAAGGCATGAATATGAGAATACAGTCGACCCCCCGGTTATTGTACTGCTCCCGCTTGTAACTGTATTTTGCGGGTCTGAAACGGACTAATTTAATTTACATTTGTCCTTATGGGAACAAATTTGTTCGGTAACGGCACTCGAACAGCAGTCTGGAATGAATTATGGCCGATAACCGGGGTCCACTGTACTTCTATCCATGACTGATCCTTTTTTTCTGAAAAAAAAAATAAAATGGGAGGAGAAAGAGGGGGGTACCTCTGAGAAACAAAAAAACTGTATACCCCCTCCAGATTCTAGAGCTCTCTTAATGTAGTCACTAGTGCTGATTCTGCATGAAAACTACCCCCTACCTTACCTGGTACACCAGGAACCCAAATGGGAAGAGAAAGAGAGGGGTACCTCTGAGAAAGAAAAAACTGTATACCCCCTCCAGATTCCAGAGCTCTCTTAATGCAGTCACTAGTGCTGATTCTGCATGAAAAGTACCCCCTACCTTATCTGGTACACCAGGAACCCAAATACACCCAGGTGGCACCCCTCAAGAATCAACCAAGCCAGGCTCAGCCAACAAGAAAAGCAAAACACTGCCTCCAGAAATACTTTCATCAGCAAGGACACATGAAGCATCTAATTGGAGCCCTGGAAGGTTGCCCAGTATATCTCCAGATAATCCAATTCACACGATCAACAGTAACACCACTGAGATCCTCAATGGAATAGGATGGATAACAATCCCTTTTTCATCTTCCTAAGAGCCAACATTCACAAGAAAAAAAATCCCAAATGAAGAGACTGAATGAAGAGAGAAAGAGAGGGATGAATTTTACAGTGGACCCTCCCTTTTTGTGATTAATTCGTTCCAGAGAGAGAAGAAATGTGAAATTAACGAAAACTGAAACCATTTTCCTCATAAGAAATAATGTAAATCCAATTAATCCATTCCATACTCCCAAAAGTATTAACAAAAAATAATTTTTTTAGAGATTAAATATAGATTTACATATAGAAAAGAATGACAAATGAAGAGAGAAGGAGAGGGATGAATGGTACAGTGGACCCTCCCTTTTTGTGATTAATCCGTTCCAGAGAGAGAAGAAATGTGAAATTAACGAAAACTGAAACCATTTTCCTCATAAGAAAATAACAAAAAAGGCACAATACCGTGACTGGAACAATACACACACAACCCACACATATAAAAGGGAGGAGCTTATGACGACGTTTCGGCCCGACTTGGACCATTTACAAAGTCACACTAACACATGAGACGGAGGAAGGGGTATTTATAGGCAGGCAGACAGGGCAGGGGACAAGAGAGTGGGGTAATAATGGAGTAAGTAGTGGAAGTGGTAGTAGTAGTAATAGTAGTAGTGGAGACAGTCATATTCTAGGAAAGGAGCACTGCAATGAGGCTAGCGGCCCGCAAGGGTGGGACGAGAACACAGAGGGAGGAAAGGCGAATAAAATGAAGGACAAATACAAGGCAAACGAAAAGAAAGAAAGGAAAACCCATAGGAGAAAAAAGGAGAAGGGGAAGAGATAAAGGGAAGGAATCAGGTTAAGTCATGGGTGTTCTGAAGTTTAGAGCATTTAACAATGTAATGAGAGGAAAGCATCAACAGAGACAAAGCCGGGCTAAGATTCATACAGGGAAAGTTGTGTATAAGGAGGATTCAACCAGGCGGCGACTATGAAAGTTGGACGTAGGGTAGACAGTTTTAGCAGAAGACCAAACAATAGGATGACTGTGATCTCTGACATGACAGAAAAGAGCATTATTAGTGTCGGCAAGCCTAACACTATTTTTGTGCTCATAAGAAATAATGTAAATCCAATTAATCCATTCCATACTCCCAAAAGTATTAACAAAAAATAATTTTTTTAGAGATTAAATATAGATTTACATACAGAAAAGAATAACAAATAAATATAAAGCACAAATAACATGTATAAATTAACCTTTAACATGACACTTACTTTTACTGATTACACTTACTTTTACGATTAGCCCCCATGAAAGATGTGCTAGGGTTTTAAGGAGGTTCAGCCGGCTATGACAAGTCGCCTTCAGAGAGGTAATGTGAGGTTTCCAGGACAATCGACGGTCAAAGAGGAGGCTGAGAAACCTGACTGTATCTCGTTCTGGGATACGTGAGACGTATAGGTACAATGGATGATCAGAGACTACTGAAAGTCTAGTAAACGTAATTTGATGAATTTTGCCACTATAAAATTTAAACCAGCGAGTGGTGCCCAATCGGAAACCCGGGTGATGGCATGCTGGATGGAAACTGCAATGAGGTGACAGTCAGCACCCGCACAAGCTATAGCAAAGTCATCAACATAAAGCGATGACCAAATATTGGATGGGAGAACAGATTCCAGATTATTTATAGCAAGGAGAAAGAGTATTGTACTCAGAACACATCCCTGGGGGACACCTTAAGCTTGGATAAACTCCGGGGAAAGCGCATTACTAACCCAGACACAGAAATGTTTTTCAGTTAAGAAGGCCTTATGGAAAAATGGTAGATTGCCACGGAGGCCTAAGGAGTGGGCCTGGGCCAAAATATTATACCTCCAAGTTGTGTCATAAGCCTTCTCAAGGTCAAAAAAGATGGCGATAACCGAGTGGTTATTAGCAAAGGCATTACGAATATATGTATCCAAGCGCAGTAAGGGGTCAATGGCAGAAAGGCCCTTATGAAAGCCATATTGACTAGTGGAGAGACTACTGTGCATCTCTAAATACCACATCAAACGTCTATTAAATAGACGTTCCATCACCTTGCAAACTGCACTGGTAAGAGCGATGGGACGGTAGTGGGAGGTATCATGTCCCATAGTACTTGGTTTGCGAAAAGGGAAAACAATAGCAGACTTACACTGCTGGGGAATATCTCCTTGCGACCATATAAGATTAAAGAGTCGTAAGAGGACAGCAAGAGCAGACTGATGTAAATGCTGTAGCATACAAATATGTATGCCGTTTGGCCCAGCTACCAATGATCAGCAAGTGGAGAGTGTTGCCTCCAGTTCTTGAAGGGTAAAAGGCACATTATAAGATTCTTCTCTGAGAGAAGAAAAATCTAAGGGCTTTAACTCGCTGGCAGACTTTGAAGAAAAAAATGAGGGGCATAGATAGAGCCCCTGAGAAATGCAGACCAGATGATTACCAATTTCAGTGGCAACGGCAAGAGGTTGTGCTATATCGACACCGGCAACCCGAAGAACAGGAGCCAGGTCGGGGGAGAATTTACCACTCAATTTCCACACTTTCTTCCAGACTGCACTCATCGAGGAAGCTGAAGTGACGGTGGAAATGTAATCCCGCCAGCTCGAGGTTTGGGGGATAGAATGTGAAGCTGCGGTTAAGATGGAGGACGAGAAGAGATGTAAAACCTCATCAATGGAGGACGAGGAAGGAGCCTCATCAAAGGCAGTACGATGTGTGTAAGGGTCCCATTTCGCACGGTCAAATTGCCAGCGTGGGTTATGAGGAGGTGGAGAATACGAAGGGGACATGAGGATGATTGAAAAATGATCGCTGTCATGTAAGTCCTGGAGGACAGACCAGGTGAAGTCAAGGACAGTTGAGGAAGAGCAGATGGAGAGATCATTGCAAGAGAAAGAATGAGTTCGAGGATCAAAATGGGTTGGAGTACCCGTATTTAAAACATTGAGGGGGACAGAAGCAAGAAATGCCTCCAACTGAACGCCATGGGAGTCACAATGCGACCCCCCCCCCAAAGAAAATGGTGTGCATTAAAATCGCCAAGTAACAGAAGGGGTGGCGGCAAGGAAGAAACCAGAAAATCAACATCTGGGATAGACAATGCCCGAGAAGGGGAGAGATATAAAGAACAGAGTGTTTACCACTTATTCAAGTGGATACGAGCTGCAGTGTAATGTAGAGAAGAATGAACATAAGAGCTCACGGTATGGAATACCAGTGCATATAAAAAGAGCACTTTCGTTGAAGGTTTCATCGGAAAAAGGATCCAATGAATATAGCAAATCATAGCCGAAAAGGACGGATAACAGTATATTGTAATTTGGGTTCTTGCAAACAAACCCCAACAGGGGAAAATTGGGAGAGCAACACCTGAAGCTCATCCCAGTTACCCCTGAGGCATTGGATATTCCACTGCAAATAAGCCATGATTTATGAAGAGAAATATACAAGTCGAAGTTAGAGGCATCTATGGACTAGGGTTAGAAAAGTGAACGTGTGGAGGCAGTGGAAGACCTGTAATCAAAGAAGGAGTGGGACGCTGTGAAGGAAGGAGGGGTGTAGACAGAGAAGAGAGAGGAGAAGGAACCGGAGGTGGAGCGGTGTCCATCAACTGTCCAGTCTCTGCAATAAATCCTGTGATAGCTTCCAGCGTTTCAGAAGACAAAGATGCAGGATGTGGGACCACATTAGAGATGGAAGGAGGAGGAGGGTGAGCAACAATCTGGGAGACTATAGACTGTACTAAAGTAGAGGGCGAGGACATGGAAGAGGAGACTGTTGAAGGGGCTTGGAGAGGACAGGAGTGGAAGCGACCTGGGGGGGCAGTCAAGGAACAAACTTGGGAGGGGACAGGGGATAAAGATATTGAACGAGGAAGAGGATGAACCTCCACACACGTTACAGAACTAGTCATAGGTGAAGAACCCAGCAATGGGGATTTTTTGCCGGACTTATGAGAAGAAAAGGGGCGGTGAGAATTAGGTGTTGGACGAGGGCGTGAAGACACAGAACTGTGCGAGTGAGTAGAGGAAGGGGTGAGGACAGTATGGGATAGTGAGGTAGGGACCTCGGAGCCAAGAACAGCAAAAGAATTTGAGACAGGGGTGACTGAGGATGGGGCGACCACAGAGGAAGCCGCATAAGTTGTGACCCCAGAAATGGGGGGACGTTTAGCAATGCGAGAATAGGAAATATGGGGAAGTCTCCCTTGAAGGCGTAGATGAGAGACGGCCATAGCATATGAGAAGCCTTCCGCCTCTTTGAGACAACGGTTTTCTCGCTCATTTAGGTAAACCTGACAATGGCGAGAGTACGATGGATGTGAGTCATGACAGTTAAGGCAAGAGGGAGGTAGATTACAAGAAGGACTGGCATGGTCGTCGGTACCACAGACTGGGCATTTGGCCATGGACATGCAATATTTTGCTGGATGACCAAAATGCCAGCAGTTTCTACACTGTTGTGGTGTAGGGGTCACCTTTTGAACTTGTAAACGGTGACCTGCAATGAAGACCGAGGGTGGAAGTTGATGGCAGTCAAATGTTAAACGAGCTATATTGCAAGGATAACGTCTTAACTCACGAGCAGGGAGGACAAAAGTGTCAACTTTAAGGATAGGGAGGTCCTGGAGCTCAAGCTGCTCCAGAATGTCATCACCACATGTGTGGAAATTCCGTTCGACAATGGTGTGGGGTAAAATGACAGTGCCACTACAAGAATTGAGAGAATGATATTTGTCAATAGTGATAGGAATAGTATCTATGGTCATAAGGAAAGATCGCGAGCTTAGCCAGCATTCTGGACCGTGATGATGCGAGTGCTGCTCTTGAGATCGTGAATTGAGATATCTTTACCTACATGGCGTAGGAGAGCTTTACCAATACTATGATCGGAAAGATAGGTAGTTGGAGAAGTCGGTCTAAGAGTAAAAAACTTTGTCCATTGAGTAGTTTGAAACAGAGAGTTTAAGGGGAGTGTGTGATGTGCTGGTCGTTTCTGAGATGAATGAGAAGGAAGCGTCGAATCGTCATGTAAGGGTCTTGGTCATTTGGATGTGGGACCGGAAGTGGTCGACGTGTGACGGGCGAGCAATCTGAAAATTGTGCACCACAGAGGGAGAAGCCGGAATCAAGATCAGAGAAGAGCGAAGGTTAGACATGTCAAAAGGGCCGGTCGGAACCCTGGTACCTGAAGCAGGTGACGAACTGGCACCAGCAAGAGGTACAGGGGTATTGGAGGTGTCCATTAACGAGGTAGGGTCAGAACTGGGTGCAGTATCAGGAAGGGGCCTGGGGGTAGTAGGTTCACGGATTGGGTCGTCCACGGTTAGGATACTTCTTTCTTTTTCTTTTTAATAAAAAAGAAAAAGAAAAAGAAAAAAAAAGAAAAAAAAAAGAATACATAGCTCCTAGGAGGAATGAAAGGGGCGTAAATCCCCCTCCACACCCAAGAGGCCCTCAACACCACAAGTAGTGCAGATGATGCATGGAACCCGTGCCATACCCTACCCTTCGTGCCAGTAAACCAGCAATCCGGGATAGCAACCTTACATCCACCGAGCTACCACGGCGGACAAAAGAGAGGGCGGCCGGATACCCGCCACAAAGCATACCTCCTTCGGCCACCACCCCCGGAATCTGAAAGGTGGCCAGGCGATCCAGATTCCACGGCAAACTACACCACCGCCAAGAACCTCAACGGAATGGGATGGACCACGGTACCCTTCCCCCTACCTAGGAACCAGAATGCCTCTGGAGAGAATCCCACAGGTTTAAAACGTGAAGGGAATAAGGGAGAGATGAGGAGGAGGAGGAGGAAAGGGAAAAAGGGAGGATGGGATAGTTGAGGGGGGATTGGGGAGTAATTAGGTTCGGTCTGAGGAAGAAGACCAAGTGGTCCAATTCCTCAGACCAAGAGCCTCTTCACCATAGCAAGGAGCCCCCCTTGAAGAGGTCATATTACAAAGAGTCTAACCAAAGAAGCAAGTTGCTAACTACAGACTACAGTTCAGTCAGCTCAACTTACAAGCAAGCAAAAACAAGGAATTAACAATCGCTGTGCATAGCAAATACACTGGGCAGTGTTGAGTTTGGCCACTACATGCTATCACCATCTTGAGGGAGCCAAAACCCACCCAATATTACTAAGACAACAAAAACCATAACCCTCTGAAAGAGCATAGAGGAATTGCTTTCATAAGGGATATGACTTAAAACCATGCCACAGCACGACTTAAAACCATGCCACAGCACGACTTAAAACCATGCCACAGCACGACTTAAAACCATGCCACACTTACGACTTAAAACCATGCCACAGACGACTTAAAACCATGCCACGACGACTTAAAACCATGCCCAGCACGACTTAAAACCATGCCACAGCACGACTTAAAACCATGCCACAGCACGACTTAAAACCATGCCACAGCACGACTTAAAACCATGCCACAGCACGACTTAAAACCATGCCACAGCACGACTTAAAACCATGCCACAGCATGACTTAAAACCATGCCACAGCACGACTTAAAACCATGCCACAGCATGACTTAAACCATGCCACGCACGACTTAAAACCATGCCACAGCATGACTTAAAACCATGCCACAGCACGACTTAAAACCATGCCACAGCACGACTTAAAACCATGCCACAGCACGACTTAAAACCATGCCACAGCATGACTTAAAACCATGCCACAGCACGACTTAAAACCATGCCACAGCATGACTTAAAACCATGCCACAGCACGACTTAAAACCATGCCACGGCACGACTTAAAACCATGCCACAGCACTGGTGATCACAACTTGAATACATGAGTAAACACTATACCCATGTTATACAGTGCCTGGACAACGGGAGGCATTAAGGTTTGATCCAGTTAAGTGCAAGGTGCCTCTGATTCTATGACCCAATAGTTCTTTACTGGTGTCAATGCACCTCCTTGAATGAGATCCAGAATGAGACCACGGGTCACCACCTGGATCACCACTACTGGGATCACACACTGGATCTCACCATGGCACGCCACCACTGGGATCACTTCCACCACTGTGGATCACTTCCATCACTGAGGATCATTTTCACCACTGAGGATCACTTCAACCACTGGGGATCACTTCCACCACTGGGGATCACCACCACTGGGGATCACCACCACTGTGGATCACTTCCACCACTGGGGATCACCACACGGGATCACTCACCACTGAGGATCATTTTCACCACTGGGGATCACTGACACCACTGGGGATCACTTACTCCACTGGGATCACTTACACCACTAGGATCACTTACACCACCAGGATCATTTACACCACTGGGGATCACTTACACCACTGGGATCACTTACACTACTGGGGATCATTTACACCACTGGGATCACTTAAACCACTGGGACGACTTACACCACTGGGGTCACTTACACCATTGAGCATCCACTGGGATCACACACCACGGGATCACTTACACCACTGGGATCACTTACACCACTGGGATCACTTACACCACTAGGATCACTTACACCACTGGGGATAACTTACACCACCAGGATCATTTACACCACTGGGGATCACTTACACCACTGGGATCACTTACACTACTGTGGATCATTTACACCACTGGGATCACTTAAACCACTGGGACGACTTACACCACCGGGGTCACTTACACCATTGAGATCATGTACACCACTGGGATCACTTACACCACTGGGATCACTTACACCACTGGGATCAATTACACCACTGGGTCACTTACACCACTGGGATCACTTACACCACTGGGATCACTTACACCACTGGGGTCACTTACATCACTGGGGATCAAGTAATACTTAAAAAAAATTATGTCAAATGATTAATAACAAAATAATAATAATTATTATTATCTTTTGAAAAATGCTAAACCCATAATGGTTATACAGTAGCTGGGATGTGGGAAGGGTAATGAGGTTTGATCAAGAGGGTTAGATATTTATCAGCATCATTTAAACCCCTTCATGAAGGGGAGCCTTTCACTGAATGAACTCTCATGTGTTGTGTTAGATTTGACTTTTGTGAAAAATCTTTTGAACACTGTGAACAGTGAAATGGTTTTTCTTGTGTATGAACTTTCATATGTGTCATTAGATTTGATTTTTGCGAAAAGCCTTTTGAACACACTGAACACTGAAATGGTTTTTCATTTGTATGAACTTTCATGTGTTTCATTAGATTTGATTTTTGCGAAAAGCCTTTTGAACACACTGAACACTTGAAATGGTTTTTCATTTGTATGAACTCTCATGTGCTGTATTAGATTTGTTTTTTGTAAGAAGCCTTTTAAACACTCTGAACACTGATATGGCTTTTTTTCCAAGTGAACTCTTGTGTGTTTTATCAGATTTGATTTACATGAAAAGTCTTTTGAACACTCTGAACACTGATACGGCTTTTCTTGTGTATGAACTTTCATGTGCTGTATTAAATATGATTTACATTTATAGTTTTTTAAACACTGAGAACACTGATATGGTTTTTCATTTGTGTGAACTCTCATGTGCTGTATTAGATTTGATTGTTGTGAAAAGTTCTTTGAACACTCTGAACACTGAAATTTTTTTTCTTGTGAATGAACTCCCATGTGTTGTATTAGATATTTTTCCTTGGCAAAGTCTTTTAAACACTCTGAACACTGATATGTGTTGTCTCTTGAGGGAACTTTCATGTACTGCGTCATGTTATTTATGTGAGAAGTCGCTTAGATAATGAATACTACTGATATAATTTTTTTGCTTATTGAACTCTTGCATATTACATGTCCTCTGAAATTTCTAACTAAAGAATAGTGTGGAAAAAATTAAATACATTATAATCAAATATCTCATTATTATTTCTTGTTAATTCAAGAAATTACCTAATTATTTAGGAATTTTTTTTTAAATTTTAAAGAACATAATTTAACTATACATTAAATTAGAAATTATTTCCCAAATTACATTGCACATTAGTGTGTGTAATGTACTTTTTGCAATTAGTATGCAAAGACTTTATAGAAATTCATAATGCGTTCAGTAACGAGCATTGTAGTGTTAAATGTCTTAATAATTCATTGGTGTATTTATAGTATTTTTTTCTTTTATATAAAATGTAAATAATCAAATACTCAACATTTTATTTCTCAAATAACTTTCATTTAATGTTTTACTTCTGTTAGTCTTCGTATGATTAATAACAGCACACAATATCAACATATGGGTATACATTAATTAACAACAGTACACAACATCAACATAGCAGCATCACAAACAGCATACAATCTAAACTCACATCAATACTACTACTGGAGTTACTGAGAATTCAGGGTTAACAGCGGCGTCCAGCCTTGACCAGACGATCACAGGCTACGTCCGCAGTCAACGTCAACCAAGCCGCTGATCAGGTACACTTGAGTGCCTGTCAGTCTGCAAGACAGCAGGCTTGTGTTATCCTAGAGCTGGACATGAACATCTTGGGCCTACATATTGTTTGTCCTCAACTGCTAGTGACCGCTCTTCATAGCTCTTCAGCAGTGTCCACAACGTAATACATAGAGGCCTTAAATCTACCGAGCAGCAAAAATTGGCCTAGACATGAGAAGAATGTGTTTATGATGTGCATGTGAGCAGTATGTAAAGAATTTTGCCACACAGGGTATGATGTTTTTAAGTAAAACATAGATTTAGGAATTTTTTTTTGCTATTTTTGGCTGGCAGACTAGTGATATGGAGAATATTTAGGTCAGTTTAAAGACAAGGAATGCCATATATAGACCTTAAAGTGGCAGAGATGATTGATTTTTGGTAGTTTTTCTGTGAAAGGGCCAGGGCCTCCCTCCCAGTCTGTTGTATGGCATTTAGCTAGGTCTGCATCATTTACTAGGGCAGCCTAAACCATAACCAAGATTTTCTTGGTTATGTTCTGTTAGCCGAGAAAATAAGAAAAAACATTAATTTTATGTTTTAGATAAGAAAAAACTGGGAATATAATTATACTGATAAAATGATAAAATTGCTCTAGAGGTAGGAATGCTTGGAATTTGTTGTAAATATTTCAAAATGTGCTAAATTTCTAAATTCCAAGTGCTTAATGGGATTGAAAGGGCAAATTTTTTGCAAACAATTTATAGTATGTAAGTTATACTAGGAAAATAGCTGAACACTGCAATTAGCCTAAAACAAGCCTTAAACTGGAGGAAATTGCTAGTTATTTTGCCCAATTTCTAGCCAGTATAATTCTTTACTACATCAAATTTGACAGTTTTAGCATCGTTTTCTTTAGGAAAAAAAAATCTTGACCTTTTCAGAAGATAAAATAATATTAATATTTCTTCAGAGTTGCTGACACAGTCTTTTAATTTGAGGGGTTAGACAGTTTAAGTGTTAACAACAGAAATTCTGAGACAGGTAAACAGTAAGATATTTGAGGGGCTTAGACAGTTTACGTGTTAACAACAGAACTTCTGAGACAGGTAAACAGTAAGATAATGACAGTAAAAAAAATACTGATATATAAGCAGGGAAATATAAGATTAATCAAAAATATTTTCTATGATGTCAGTAAGTTACTAAAGACATTCAACAATTATGAGGAAGGTGGAAGGAAGGTATGAAGATAAAATATTTGAACCACAGTACAGGTGGGGTTAGAACCCATGGCAGAGTCGCAAAGCTCCAGGCCAGTGTGTAAGGTTTGTTTCAGCTGTGTTATGATTTTGTGAGTCATAAAATATTTAAAGTAGAGTAATATTACAATATTCTGCCCAGAGTCATTACTTGAAGTAAAGAAAGTAATACAGATGATATATTACAATATCCTGCCCAGTCATTACTTGAAGTAAAGAAAGTAATACAGGTGATATATTACAATAACCTGCCCAGAGTCATTACTTGAAGTAAAGAAAGTAATACAAATGATATATTACAATATTCTTCCAACAGTCAATAAATAAAATTCCTAAACCTTATAATCCTGTGTACCAAATATATGAAAACTGTTTACAAGATATTCATCTGCTTTTGTTGTTACTTCACCATAATGGTTAAAAAAATGAGTTTTTAGAATATAAAAAATATTAGAAAATAAATTTACAGACTGTTAAGGCTCTATACTTGGGTCTTATAAAGACACTAACCAAATATTTATTTAAGAAGCTGTGAAGAGGTAATAAATTTGAGTGCAAAAGATGTTAATAATACATGTACAGTGCTATATTAATATAAGTAGAGTATTATAGCAAGTGAACTTATGTTCACTGGTTGCTGAAGGTGTAGTTGCAATTGTCAGAAAAATACGAAGAGCTTCAAGTCAGGATGAATTTGCAATAATGTAGAGTCAGCATTACCACATTGAACACACAGTTTCTGTAGTGTATTTATCACACCATTTTCACGGTACTGGATGAAGACACGAAGTATAAGTCTTCCGGAGAGATGAGCTGGAAAAGGAAAAAAATATGAAATTAATACACATCTGTAAATAAATTAATTATAATTATATTAAAGACGTAATTTGCTCCCAAACGGTTTACATTATTATTATTATTAAAATCAAATAGAAGCGCTAAACCACAGGGGTTATACAGCGCTGCAGGTTATTGTAGGATGCAGGGAGAGTGGGTTTTAAGAGGGAGATGGACGATTAGTAGGGTATGGAGTGCAAGATGACGGTGGATAGTGCAGGGTGGAGGGTAGCAAGAGATCGAGGTAGAAGGGACTGAGGGAGGTGCTAGAGGTATAATCTTCAGAGTTTGTGTAGTAAGTCAGTTTCTGTCAAAAAGTCAATGAGAGAGTCAGGATTAAAGGAGGGTCCATCTGCAAGAAGGGAAGGTAAAGAAAGGGCAGCAGATCGAAGACGTTGTTGGAGGTAAATTCTGCGTGCTCGTTGATAGATGGAAGTCCAACAGATATGTCGAACAGACACTGAACCTGACAATGCTCACAGAAGGGCAGGGAGCCTCTCCATGAGATACCCGTGAGTAAGACGAGTGTGGCCGATGCGAAGACGGGAGAGAGTACTCTCCCAACCTCGACATTGGTGACAAGAAGAAAGCCAGAAACCTATAACCGGTTTAATAGAATGAAGTTTGTTATCCAGCAGGTCAGACCAGCGTTGTTGCCACGGGTGCGAAGGTGGGTAGCAATGACGCAAAATAGTCCATGAAAGGAACACCTCTATATGAAACTGGAAGGTCATGTACTGCTGACCGCGCAGCAGTGTCTGCCTGTTCATTGCCCTTACGTCAAAATGACCAGGGACCCAACAAAAAACAATATCTTTATGCTTGCTAAAGATACAGCGTAACAAAGGTGGATACGAAGAACTAGGGGTGAGGTGTATCAATTTACGGATAGCCTGTAAAGCACTAAGGGAGTCTGAAACGACCACAAATGGTGACTCAGGCATAGATGCAATACGGATAAGTGCCACAAGAATGGCATACAATTCAGCCTAAATATGCTACCGAGGGTAATAGATGCCCTCGTACAACGCTGTCCGGAAACACTGCTGCGAATCCAACGCCATCAGATGACTTTGAACCATCAGTGTATACTGCGATGGCATGGGAATGAGAATGGAAGTGGTCTAGAAAGAAGAGCAGAAGCCGCGTAGGTAGTTGGGCTTCCGCAAGGTAGAGGAATAGAACAGACACGGACAGTAGGAACTTCCCAATGGGGTAGGGGAAAGGGAGATGTCACACGAACATATAGAGGTGGGAGCTGAAGAGAAGACAGGAGTGAATGTAACAAGAAAAAGGGACGAAGAGCAGGGCACGAACAAATAAAGAGCGCTTACTAACATCTGTAACAATCCTATACATGGAAGGATTACGGAGGTCATGAGCGAACAAAATAGAGAATGCAATGTGCATCACGACGATCGGATAAGGATGGAATGTTCGCTTCTACATAGAGGCTCTCAACAGGGGAAGAACGAAATGCACCAAGACATAAGCGTAATCCCTGGTGATGGATGGGATTAAGGATGGAAAGAGTAGCAGGGGAGGCCGCAGAATATATCTGGTCACCATAATCAAGTTTCGACAAAATTAGGGCTGATTATTATTATAATAAAATAGAAGCGCTAAACCACAGGGGTTATACAGCACTGCAGGTTATTGTAGGATGCAGGGAGAGTGGGTTGTAAGAGGGAGATGGACGATTTGTAGGGTATGGAGTGCAAGATGACGGTGGATAGTGCAGGGGTGGAGGGTAGCAAAAGATCGAGGTAGAAGAGACTGAGGGAGGTGCTAGAGGTATAATCTTCAGAGTTTGTGTAGTAAGTCAGTTTCTGTCAAAAAGTCAATGAGAGACTCAGGATTAAAGGAGGGTCCATCTGCAAGAAGGGAAGGTAAAGAAAGGGCGCAGAGCGAAGCGTCGTTGGAGGTAAATTCTGCGTGCTCGTTGATAGAGTGGGCAGTCCAACAGGATATGTCGAACAGACACTGGAACCTGAATATGCTCACAGAGAGGGGCAGGGAGCTTCTCCATGAGATACCCGTGAGTAAGGCAGTGGCCGATGCGAAGACGGGAGAGTGTAGTCTCCCAACCTCGACATTGGTGACAAGAAGAAGGCCAGAAACCTATAACCGGTTTAATAGAATGAAGTTTGTTATTCAGCAGGTCAGACCAGCGTTGTTGCCACGGGTGCGAAGGTGGGTAGCAATGACCGCAAAAATAGTCCGTGGAAGGAACACCTCTATATGAAACTGGAAGGTCATGTACTGCTGACCGCGCAGCAGTGTCTGCCTGTTCATTGCCCTGTACGTCAACATGACCAGGGACCCAACAAAAGACAATATCTTTATGCTTGCTAAAGATACGGCGTAACCAAAGGTGGATACGAAGAACTAGGGGTGAGGTGTGTCAATTTACGGATAGCCTGTAAAGCACTAAAGGGAGTCTGAAACGACCACAAATGGTGATACAGGCATAGATGCAATACGGATAAGTGCCACAAGAATGGCATACAATTCAGCCGTAAATATGCTAGCCGAGGGTATAGATGCACTTACGACGCTGTCCGGAAACACTGCTGCGAATCCGACGCCGTCAGATGACTTTGAACCATCTGTGCATACTGCGATGGCATGGGAATGAGAACGGAAATGGTCTAGAAAGAAAGAGCGAAAGCCGCTGTAGGCAGTTGGGCTTTCGCGAAGGTAGAGGAATAGAACAGACACGGACAGCAGGAACTTCCCAAGGGGTAGAGGAAAGGGTGAAGCCACATGAACATATAAAGGCGGAAGCTGAAGGGAAGACAAGAGTGAATGCAGACGAAGAAAAGGGAGAAGTAAACAGGGCGACGAACAAATAACGAGCGTCTACTAACATCTGTGACAATCCTATACATGGAAGGATTAGGAGGTCATGGAGCAAACATAATAGCGAATGCAATGTGCATCGCGACGATCAGACAATTATGGAATGTTCGCTTCTACATAGAGGCTCTCAACCGGGAAGAACAAAAGCACCAAGGCATAAGCGTAATCCCTGGTGATGGATGGGATTAAGGCTGGAAAGAGTGGCAGGAGTGGCTGCCGAATATATCTGGTCACCATAATCGAGTTTGAAGAATTAGGGCCGAATGTAGACGAAGGAGAGTTCTACGATCAGCCCCCATGAAAGATGTGCGAGGGTTTTAAGGAGGTTCAGCCGGCGTGACAAGTCGCCTTCAGAGAGGTAATGTGAGGTTTCCAGGACAATCTGCGGTCAAACAGGAGGCCGAGAAACCTGACTGTATCACGTTCTGGGATACGTGAGCCGTATAGGTACAATGGATGATCAGAGACCACTGAACGTCTAGTGAACGTAATTTGATGAGTTTTGCCACTAGAAAATTTAAACCCGTGAGTGGTGGCCCAATCAGAAACCCGGTTGATGGCATGCTGGAGGAAACTGCAATGAGGTGACAGTCAGCACCTGCACAAGCTATAGCAAAATCATCCACATAGAGTGATGACCAAATATTGGATGGGAGAACAGATGCCAGATTATTTATAGCAAGCAGAAAAAGTGTTGTGCTCAGAACACATCCCTGGGGGACACCTTCAGCTTGGACAAATTCCGGGAGAGTTCATTACTAACCCGGACCGGAAATGTCTGTCAGTTAAGAAAGCCTTAAGAAAGAATGGTAGGTTGCCTCGGAGGCCTAAGGAGTGGGCCTGGGCCAAGATATTATATCTCCAAGTTGTGTCATAAGCCTTCTCAAGGTCGAAAAGATAGGATAACCGAATGGTTATTCGCAAAGGCATTACGAATATACGTATCCATGCGCAGAAAGAGGTCAATGGCAGAACGGCCCTTACGGAAGCCATATTGACTAGGGGAGAGACTATTGTGAGTCTCTAAATACCACATCAAACGTCTATTAACTAGACGTTCCATTACCTTGCAAACTGCACTTGCAAGAGCGATGGGACGGTAGTGAGAGGAATCACGTCCCGTAGTACCTGGTTTTCGAAAAGGGAGAACAATAGCAGACTTCCACAGCTGGGGAAAAACTCCTTGCGACCATATGAGATTAAAGAGTGTAAGAGGACAGTAAGAGCAGACTGATGTAAATGCTGTAGCATACGAATATGTATGCCGTCTGGCCCAACTGCCGATGATCGGCAAGCGGAGAGTGTTGCCTCCAGTTCTTGAAGGGTAAAAGGCACATTATAAGATTCTTCTCTGAGAGAAGAAAAATCTAAGGGCTTTAACTTGCTGGCAGACTTAGAAGAAAGGAACGAGGGGCATAGATGGAGCCCCTGAGAAATGCAGACCAGATGATTACCAATTTCAGTGGCAACGGCAAGAGGGTGTGCTATATCGACACGGCAACCTGAAGAACAGGAGCCGGGTCGGGAGAATTACCACTCAATTTCTGCACTTTCTTCCAGACTGCACTCATTGAGGAAGCCGAAGTGACAGTAGAAACGTAATCTCGCCAGCAAGTGCGTTTACCATCACGTATGACACGACGAGCAATTGCTCTCTTCTGCTTAAAATCAAGGAGTCTCTCTGTGGTTCTGTTATACCAATACCTGCCCCACGCAGCACGTTTCAAACGTACTGCCCGAGCACAAGCAGGAGACCACCAAGGCACGCACTTCTGAGAATGCTTGCCCGAGGTTTGGGGGATAGAATGTGAAGCTGCCATGAAGACGGAGGACGAAAAGAGATGTAAAACCTCATGAATGGAGGACGAGGAAGGAACCTCATGAAAGGCAGTAAGATGTGCATAAAGGTCCCATTTTGCAAGTTCAAATTGCCAGCGTGGGCTACGAGGAGGTGGAGAATACGAAGAGGACATGAGGATGTTTGAAAAATGATCGCTGTCATGTAAGTCCTGGAGGACAGACCAGGTGAAGTCAAGGACAGTTGATGAAGAGCAGATGGAAAAATCGATGCAGGAGAAAGAATGAGTTCGGGGATCAAAATGGGTAGGAGTACCCATATTTAAAACATGGAGGGGGAGAGAAGCAAAAAATGCCTCCAACTGAATGCCATGGGAGTCACAGTGCGACCCTCCCAAAGAAAATGGTGTGCGTTAAAATCGCCAAGTAATAGAAGGGGTGGAAGCAAGGAAGAATCCAGAAAATCAAGATCTGGGATAGACAATGCTAGCGAAGGGGAGAAATATAAAGAACAGAGTGTATATCACTTATTCAAGTGGATACGGGCTGTGGTGTAATGTAGAGAAGAATGGACATAGAGCTGACAGTATGGAACAACAGTGCGTATAAGAAGAGCACTTTCGTTAAAGGTTCCATCGGAAAAAGGATCCGATGAATATAACAAATCATAGCCTGAAAAGGGCCGGATAACTGGGAGAGCAACACCTGAAGCTCACCCCGGTTACCCCTGAGGCCTCAGATATTCCACTGCAAATAAGCCATGATTTATAAAGAGAAAGATAGAAGTCGAAGTTAGAGGTATCTATGGACTAGGGTTAGAAAAGTCACGTGTGGAGGCAGCGGAAAACTCGTAATCAGAGAAGGAGTGGGACGCTGTGAAGGAAGGAGGGGTGTAGACGGAGAAGAGAGAGGAGGAGGAACCGAAGGTGGAGTGGTGTCCATCAACGTTCCAGACTCTGCAATAAATTCTGCGATAGCTTCCAGATTTTCGAAAGACAAAGATGCAGAATGTGGGACTACATTAGAAATGGAAGGAGAGTGAGCAACCTTCGGGGAGATTATAGACTGTACTAAAGTATAGGGCGAGGAGATGGAAGAGGAAACTGTCGAAGGGGCTTGGGAGGAGACAGGAGATGAAGTGGCCTGGGTAGGGACAGTCAGGGAAGGAATTTGAGAGGGGACAGGGGATGAAGATATTGAACGAGGAGGAGGATGAACCTCCACACACGTTACAGAAATACTCGGAGGCGAAGAATCCGGCAATAGGGAATTTTTGCCAGACTTATGAGAAGAAGGGGGGGCGCTGAGACTTAGGTGGGGGATGAGTGTAGACACAGAACTGTGCGAGTGAGTAGAGGAAGGAGAGTGGACAGTATGGGATGCCGAGGTAGGGACCTCGGAGCCAAGAACAGCAAAAGGATTCGAGACAGGGGTGACGGAGGATGTTGTAACCACAGAGAAAGTCGAGGAAGTTTGGACCCTAGAAGTGACGCGACGTTTAGCAATGCAAGAATAGGAAATACATGGAAGTTTCCCTTGAAGGCATAGATGAGAGACAGCCATAGCATATGAGAAGCCTTCCGCCTCTTTGAGACAACGGATTTCCCGCTCATTCAGGTAAACCTGACAACGGCGAGAGTACGATGGATGTGCCTCATGACTGTTAAGGCAAGAGGGAGGTAAAGTACAAGGACTGGCATGGTCGTCGGCACCACAGACTGGGCATTCGGCCATGGACCTGCAATATTTCGCTGGATGACCAAAACGCTAGCAGTTTCTACACTGTTGTGGTGTAGGGGTCACCTTACAATGTACACCAAAGGTGGGAGTTCACGGAAGTCAAACGTTAAACGAGCTTTATTGCAAGGATAACGTCTTCGCTTATTGGCAAGGAGGGCAAAAGTGTCAACCTTAACCCTTTGGGGGTCAGTGCAGTACTAGTACGTTTTACGAGCAAGGGTTGGTGCCGTACTAGTACGCGTAAATTCTAGCGGCCTCAAATTAAGTGGGAAACGGCTGGTAGCCCTACATATGAAAGAATGGGTCTATGTGGTCAGTATCCAGTATAAAAAAATCCTGCACCACACACTGCATAATGAGAAAAAAACTCAGACCGTTTTTTTCGTTTAAAACAGCGACTTTGCAGTCTATTTTCGTATAGTATTTATTAATGTATTCTCGTTTTTGTGGTCTCATTTGATAGAATGGAAGATATGTTACACAAATAGAGATGATTTTGATTGGTTTGACAATGACAAGTACCTTGAAATTGAGCTCAAAGTAGCGAAAATGTTCGATTTTGATGATGTTCAAGAGTAAACAAATCACACCATGCATCCAATATACATCAACTGGCGAGTCTAATATTCATGCACAAGTGCTCCGATATTATTTATACCATTTATACAATGATGCAGTTGTATACATAACAGTAAATCTTCTATTTTTTGAGAATAAAAATTCAAAATGAAAAGCAAAAGTAATGTAAGAGGGGCCTGGAGACGTGACTAATGAACAGAGAAGCTGTTATTTTAGTTCCAAGAATGTCTGCCTTGTTTATTCTGGACGCTATTTTGAGATTGGCATCGTTTGAAATTTGTGTGAAATTGGCCAAATTGCCATTTTCTGACCACTATTTTGGGTAGTTTAAATTGGTAAATAGGCGGTTTCTTATACTCAATCGATAGACGAAATGGAGTTCTAGCGAAATAGCTATAATTTTAGAAGACTGAAACAATGGAATTTGCCTAAAATAGGGATCAAAGTGGGTGAAATCGCCAATGCGTAAATGTCATCAATACTGCTTACTTTGTGAAAGCATAATTTCGTTAGTTTTCTATCAAATTTCATAATTGTGGTGGTGTTATGATGGGAAACAGATTCTCTATCATTCCATAAGATTTTTTTTTTTTTTCAAAAAATTTTCGACCCCAGGAACAGGTTTCGAGAGGGCCTGTCGACCCCCAAAGGGTTAAGGATAGGGAGTTCTTGGAGCTCAAGCTGCTCCAAAATGTCATCACCACATGTCTGGAAATTCCATTGGACAATGGTGTGGGGTAAAATAAGTACCACTACAAGTTAAGAATGATGCTTGTCAATAGTCATAGGAATAGTATCTATGGTGTAGAAGAAAGATCTCGAGCTTGGCAGCATTCTGGACCATGATGATGGGAGTGCCGCTCTTGAGAGCGTGAAATGAATATCTTTACCTACATGGCGTAGGGAAAGCTTTACCAATACTATGATCGGAAAGATAGGTAGTTGGAGTAGTCGGTCTTAAAACTTTTTCCATTGGTATGTGAAGCAAAGTGTTTAAGGGAGTGGCAATGTGCTGGTCGTTTCTGAGATGAGCGAGAAGAAGTGTCGAATCGTCATGTAAGGGTCTTGTCGTTTGGATGTGGGGCGGGGGTGATCGATGGGTGATAAGCGAGTGATCCAAAAATTGCCGCACGTCAAGATGAAGCGGAATCAAAGTCAAGAAAGGCGAAGGTCAGCGTGTCAAAGGGCAGTCAGAACCCCTGTACCAAGCAGGTGACGAACCGGCACCACAAGATACAGGGGTATTAGATATATCCGAAGAGTTGTCCATTAATGAGGCAGGGTCAGTACTGGGTGCGGTATCAGGAAGGGGCCCAGGGGTAGGTTCACAATTTAGGGCATCCATGGTTAGATTCACGGGCTGGGAATCCATGGTTAGGTTTCTTCTTTTTTTGTTTTTAAGAAAAAAAAAAAAAGAAAAAAAATAAAAAAAAGAAAAGAAAAAAGGGGAACGTGGAGGAATAGCTCTAGGAGGAATGAAAGGAGTGTAAATCACCCTTTGTGCCCAAGGGACCTCAACACCGCAAGTAGGGCAGATGCTGCATGGAACCTGGAGTCTACCTAGAAGAATTCCGGGGTCAACACCCCTGCGGCCTGGTCTGTGACCAGGCCTCCTGTTGGACCAGAGCCTGATCAACCAGGCTGTTACTGCTGGCCGCACGCAGTCCAAGCGTCAACCCACAGCCCGGCTGATCAGGTACCGACTTGAGTGCCTGTCCAGTGCCTGCTTGAAGACAGCAGGGTTTGTTGGTAATCCCCCTGATGTATGCTGGGAGGCAGTTGAACAATCTTGGGCCCCTGGAAACTTATTGTGTTGTCCCTCAACGTGCTAGTGCACCCCTGCTCTTCATTGGGATGTTACATTGCCTGCCGAGTCTTTGCTTTCAGTCTACCTAGAGAATTCCGGGGTCAACCCCCGCGGCCGGTCTGTGACCAGGCCCCCTGTTGGCCCCGGCCCGATCAACCAGGCTGTTTTCCCCTGGCCGCACGCAAACCCCAACGTCAAACCCCCAGCCCGGCTGATCAGGTACCGACTTGAGTGCCTGTCCAGT